>NKZK01000725.1:0-56666 GCA_002370145.1 [Candida] ipomoeae
TTGGTTTGTTTAATTTTGCTAGTGTGGTTCGAAACATTTTGCCGCGCTGGTTTGAATAGTTTTGAAAAACACTGTACTAAATCAAGAATTCCCATTCAAAACCTTGTTAGTGTGATTCCTGTAATTCTAGCACCTTATCCAATCCATTCCAATGGACCGTAGGCCGAAGCGGGACATTTAAGTTTGAGCCTTTTTGACCTGGTGTAGTAGGGTGTGTATGGGTGGTTTTTGCTTCGATTCCTTGTCGCAATCCAACAACTTTCCGGCCACTTCGCGCTGATTTTCTCACAACCAGTCCTGTTACAAACTCAAAGTCCCTAAATTTTAGATAGCGCGTAGAAATCTCTAAATTTCATAGAAGTTTATATAAAGTCATTACGTGCTAAGTGACACGCTTATTAGATTTGCTAGTCGTGGATAGATTACTAATCCTAGAGCAACATTAGTAATGAAAAGTCATGTATTCGTCATGCACTTAAATGGTTTCAAGCAGAATTACAAAGCTCAGTGAGTTCTTAAAAGTTTTTATAGTTCTAAAGAGTTCTTGAATTCTCGGAACTTTTGCTATGAAAACGAGGCAGGGTTAATGGAATATTGAATGGAGAGAGTGGAGTCTTTTTACATGCACTTAGGCTATATGGAACATTCATGGTACGATCAGGCATGTCATTCCTGCAGACTGTGACACTTTTGCTTCATTCGAAAGCACTCATCGTCGTCTGGAGGATTCTATTTCCACTTTAACCACTCCATATAAAAAATTCTTCTACTTACCTGTACAAGTATACTGCATATTGTATTTTCAAGTAAGTAGCTTTAGTAGTAATAGAACCTAGACAGTTAGATAACCTAGACAGTTAGAGAAAAGGATCAGCCAGCAGTGGATAGTAGAATGGAGATCTTCTTCTGCTTTACGGCTCTACACTGAGTTCCTTCCATCATAGGAGCAGAATTTGTACTACGTCCAGGTGTACAAGCCGTCTGGTTGTGGATTTTGGAGAGATCTAGGCTTCTGACAAACCAAGCATTGGCCCCACTCAATTGGAACCGTGGGACCTTACTGCAGAAGAAACGGAGCTAGAAGAGAGACTCAACAAATCTTGATAGTTATTTGAAGCTTTTAGCAACACTTTAGCTAGAATAGAAGAAAAGTTAATAGAGATTTAGAACTATTCCATATGTACGTGAACGATTTTAACAATCAAAATCGTGACATGTAAGACCCAAAAGATTAGGTACCTTAATACACAAATTCCCTATGCAGGCATTAAGCTGACGATATTTAGGAACAAAAGTCTGAGATATTGATGCTGCATTAACAAACACTTGGCATCCAAGCATCTGAGACGCTGAAATAAACCCCTTTATCGCGCAAAATGACGTCTTGTATGGCGTGACAAGAATAGCGCAACTGTGCTTGCTCTAGAGTGCCCTTGATGCAGCAGACTGCATGGCGGATAAACAGTACTGCACACCTGCTGCATGTTCCAAATTATCGTCTGCAAGGTTGAGAGACTATAGTGAGCTCTGCTTTTCCATAATTTCCAAATAGCTTAGAACAGCAACGGGGCGAGAATAAACTTGTCGATTTTGTCCCCTTATGAGGTTATATGCAGATGTGTGGGTGTGTGGTACGCAATTTGCTTAGAGAAGTTGACGCGCTTGGTCCTGTTGATTGCTGTCAACAATGCATATAAAATTGTACGGAAAAACCGCCATGATGCCGTAACTTGCCAGGCGGGTTTCCGGAGAGGCGGCACTTTTCATTTTTTTATTTTCATGAACCATATATTCATATACCATATATTTTCCTTTTAAAAACTAACAGAATTTGAACCGATACAACAATGGACTCTGATTCCAGCACACCCCAAAAAGGCATCAGCCTGGGTTCTGATGCTAGCCACAATAGCAAAGAGCACGTCCCACCCACTGCTGGAACCCGCGTGGAGGGGCCGTCCGAAGCTCCACAGGTTGACTATTTCTCTAAAATTCAGCTAGAAAAACCCGTTCCTGAAAGAGAACATTTGGAAAACCCTGCCGCAGAACGTCCTTGTCCTGTACGCAGAATCACTACCACCGGTAGAGGGAAGCTTCTTGCCGATGGCCGCCGCCAACTTAGAGAGAAGGATTGCTATGATAAGCTTGGCTTCTCTTTTCCCACGCGCAAGAAATGGATGATTCTCAGTGTGATTTTTGCCGTTCAAGTCTCCATGAACTTCAACACATCCATTTACCCCAACGCCATTCCGCTCATATCTGAGCACTGGGGAATTTCTCAACAAAAGGTGCAGGTATCACAGATGGTATTTCTTATCCTGTATGCTTTCGGATGTGAATTATGGGCACCATGGTCTGAGGAGTATGGAAGATGGCCCATCATGCAGGCTTCATTGTTCCTTGTGAACATTTGGCAAATTTTGGGTGGTCTTGCTCCCAACTTTGCCAGTGTGGTTATTGCCCGTGGGTTTGGTGGTTTTTCTTCTGCCGGGGGTTCCGTGACTTTGGGAATGACTGCTGATATGTGGGAAGCCAATGATCAAGGCTTTGCCGTAGCTTTTGTGGTTTTATCTTCCGTAGGAGGATCTGCGTTGGGACCCATTTTCGGGGGTTTATGCCAAGACCATCTTTCGTGGAGGTGGAATTTTTGGATCCAACTTATTTTTGGAGGTGTAGTGCAAATCGCCCACTTCTTTTTGGTCTGTGAGACTAGATCCTCAATCTTGGTGGACAGAGAAGCTAAGCGGCGCAGGAAAGCCGGTAAAAGCGATAACATTTTCGGGCCAGGAGAAATCAATGGCAGAAAACTCTCTGTCAAGGAAGTCTTGGCCATTTGGAAACGTCCTTTCGTCATGTTTGCGACAGAACCTATTGTTTTGTGTCTTTCATTGCTTTCAGGTTTCTCTGATGCCTTGATTTTTGTGTGTATGGAGTCTTTCTCCTTGGTTTACAAGCAGTGGGGTTTTAGCGCTACCCAATGTGGTCTAGCTTTTGTTCCCATCGTCATTGGTTACTTTTTGGCATACGGCATCCATCTCCCTGACATTGCCAGACAAAGGTACCTCATTAAAAGCCAGGGCGAGGAATCGCGTTTCGCAGAGAGAAGACTATTGCTTTTGTTGTTTATTGCTCCATTGGAAGCCCTTGGTTTGTTCGGTTTTGCCTGGACTTCCATGGGCCCAAGCTACAACCCTTGGATTGCACCAATGATCTTCACTGTCCTCATCGCTATTGCTAATTATAGTATCTACATGTCGACTATCGACTATATGGTTGCAGCTTACGGTCCTTACTCTGCATCTGCCACTGGAGGCAATGGTTTTGCTCGTGACTTCTTAGCAGGTGTTTCAGCTATGTACGCTACGCCAATGTACAACAATATTGGCAAAAAGTACCATTTGCAGTGGGCCAGTACACTTCTTGGGTGTATTGCGATGTTGGTTTCTGCTCCCATTTACATTTTTTACTGGAAAGGTCCTGCTATTCGTGCTAGATCTAAGTTTGCGCAAACCTTGGCTGCAGACAAAAAAATTAATGCCGTTGACTCCGACGAGGAGGAAGAAATTGATATTGGAGGTAATGATGTTCGTCTTAAAGAAAAGGATGCCCCTCAGGAGCCTGGCCTGCAAATGGTTTGAGTTGGTTTCTGTCATTTATTCAACTCTCAATAACTTTATTGAAAACTCCAACGCCCTCAATTCTATTACTCAACACTTTAACACTCTAAATCAAATCATTTAAAGAACTAACATTAAAGAAAAATCACTATAGGCATTAAAGTTTTGGCTGCTCATTATCATATAATCGTAGGCTTGCCCACTTCAAAATAAATTGCCCCATAGTCACAATCCTCTATTTTACAGCTCCAGTCGAACTCTTACGTTGAATCGGAAACAAAGAGAAGGCAATCAAATATGTGAAAGGCCATTACATAGCTTTTTCGCAAATACCATCTTAAATGAGCTCTCTCTAGCTACCATTGAGTTTTTTTTGTAATGGTGGATAATTCTTTGTAAATTATAATTCTTTGTAAATTGTTCTACAATTTTTGCCCTTGAGTAAGATAGGGTACGACATACAGAACGTGCGGATACACGGAGGAGTCCAGAAACTGTTGGAACATGTGAGAAGTGTCAACCTTGGAGTGCAGGTAACCTGTTTCACAGTTACCTGCAGTACAAAGGTGAGACACAGGCTTGGACAGATGTGGACAAGTCCCACATGTTTCAGAGATGCATAGTGCAGATGAAACAAGGGTATGTACCTGATGAGGACGTACACTTATCATGCACAGTCAGTCACGAGACTCCGTTATCGGATGTGGGAGATCCGAGGATCGACTATATTTATAGGGGTTCCCGCTCAGGAGTGAGCGGTAACAAAACCGAGGAACAGAGGAAGACATGATGTCCTTACTATGAGAGATTATAGAGCCAGGTAAGTCTGAGAACAGTGTGTTCAGGGGATTCTTAGTATAGTATAGATACAGATAAGAATAGAAATGACTGAGATGAATATTGAAGTTCCACAACTATAGGATGTCATTAGGGACCAATGACAACCGTTCCAGTTTATGCGATGTTAGATGATAAGTCGCAACAGAAACCATCAGTACACCAGGGAAATAGGTCGACCTGCACGTTCGAGATTCAAACACGGCATAAAATTTTGCATCCTACATTTGAGGACAGTTGGTTTTCTCCGAGTAAGCAAACCTTATAGTAGATAAATTCTTAGTCAGACACACATATATACACACAAAGAATGCTGGCGATAATCTTGTATCGAGAGATATTTTGTATGTTCTCACATTATTGACTACCTTCGTAAAAGTTTTTTCTCCATATTCTAAATTTGTACATCGCCCATGTCGCCACAAAATCTGAGATAGACACTTTGCCAGCTATTTGCTTGTTTACCTAATGATAGGTAGATTTTTTCTTTGAAGTGCGGTTATTTTTTATAGATAATGTCATCTGAGTCTTGGTGCTTCGCATATATTCCAAACTCATCATATTGTTCCAATTTTATGGAGTAATTGATTGGAAAGACCCACCTACTTAGTTTTTTGAAGTTGGCTTACGATACTCATTACACAAAGATATTCTTTTGGAGAGGGATATTTTACTTTTACGTTTGCTTCCGCTTTAATCATGTGAGCTATTTTGAGCATAGTCCTTAAGCAGCATATTGAAGTTCTATACTATCATTTGAGGTTGTGTCTAAGATTAAGAGTCTTGGAGTCTTTAAGTTAGATGGGTGGTGTTTTCTGAAAGCGGAGGTATGGCTGTCAAGAAAGTTTTTTTCGAAACTTAATTACCAGTCATTGCTTCAAATCTTCCCGCCAGCTTTTTTTCAATGAATCGAGGCACTTTGCACATCCAAATTGTTACTTTAAAAATAACATTCATTCAAAGGCTACACGACAGAGTGGTTAAGATTAAGGTGTTACTAAATTATGTTACTATATTATGTTACTTAGTTATACCAATTAGATTAATACTTTAATAGTGAGATAGATTGATGCTCAACTTTTTTTCGATTTGTATTATAGAATGACCTGTAGCTTCGAATATTTTATTTGATATCTACAGTTGTGTCTGTTGGTTGAGAGTCTATCGAACCTGAATGATTTTCAGGAACGGGTATTTGGTTTGCAATGATCGTGTTATCAATTGAAATCCTTTGAGAATCATTTTAGTCTGAGAGGGGATTTATGTAATAGAGAATGCGTTCAAAGCACATATCGCTGTTTTCCCCCATCGGGACATGGAGCCTTCTCTCCCTAAGCTCGCCGATGGCTTTCTATTTTTAGAGTTGGGGAACCAAGCCCATCTTCGAATCGATTTTTCTCTTAAAAGAAGCTCAACTTGTATCAACAATTGTATGAGTTTTAACTCTTCGGAGCTGTCTGTTAGGACATGATTCTTCCCCGGAGCAGATCGGGGTTAAGTTTGATCAGTTGAAGTGAGAAGAGTGAACTGGATGCTATAAGAGAATCTTTGAAAAGAGCATTCGATGCTTTAAAGCTCACCCTGAGTATTCGCCTGTACCGAGGTATTGTTCACATTGGATATGTGCACTTAGAGAATTGTTGCAGGGTTGACTTCGTTGCAACGTCCATTTCTTGTACTGCATGAATCTCAACGGTGTTCGCCGTGGAACATAAGGAACCAGTACATCTTCAGGCGTACAGCATGTTCTTGCGATTGCATATAATAAAATGCAGACAAAAGAACGATTGGCCTTTGATATGCAAGTCTTGACGAATTCCCGAGGAAAGGGGGCTAAGAACGAGAGAAGGAATACAGAAGAAGCGACAAAGTTGTTTCTTATAAGAGATTATGAAAATAGCTTAGTTTGAGAACAGTGTGTTTAGGGATTTCTTAGTATAATGCAGATACAAATAAGAATACAAGTAATTGAGATGGTAATTGAAGTTCCTTATTTAAAACAGTCTTAGGAGACCAATGACATAACGTTCCAGTTTATGCGAAGATTTATCGTGATGTGCAATATTCGCATTGCTTAAGTAGATGTCCTGTGCGGCGACGTTTTTTGAAGGTGCTTCCTGTACGGAAACTGGCATTTTGGGGACTTCCTTTACGTAACTCTTCTTCAGGATTTTGTTCAAGTTCTGCTATGTTGAGGACGGCAAAAAGTTTTTTATATGACTAAAAGGATTGCTTTTGTTATCACCATTGATTTGCTGATGTAGGAAATTCTTCTTACGGAAATTGTTGCTCCATAGACCACCGGCCTGGTGACATGTAATACATTCTTCCCAGTGAGATCCAAACATTCTGTTTTATTTGGATTTTTGGCTTATTTCTGGTTTCTGTTTTAAAGCTAGGAATTGCAGGACAGGTGGAGGTCCAATTAACCTTCTTTGAACTGTATAAAAATCACTGTCCATGGGCTCATAACGCATGTGATCCTATCTGAGGTAGTTTGTAATGATGAATTTGTTGATCCGTAGATGATTATCATTGTGTTGGAGTGTCTAGATCTTGGGGCATGCTTTAAGATTTGATCCTGGAATTCGTGGATGCATGTATTGTGGACTGTGGGTTGTTTCACCCTAGTAAAAATATGAGTCACCACGAGTTCAGTTCCAATCCGAAAGGTCTAGAGCATTTTTTGTCTTGATTATAAACATGTGTGGATTGTGAATGGAATCCTTTTAAGATGTTTGGAAAAGAAGATAATGTTTGCTGTTGTGATTCCTAGTATCTTTCGAATTCTCTATTGTTACTTAGTCATAATTCATTACTGTGACTTTGTGGATAATTGCAATTGCTCATTAATGGTCTGATGAGTTGATTAGGGGCTTCAATCTGGCTAATATTTTTTCCTAAGTGAAGCATATTGTAGTTCGGGGTATTCTTTTACTGTAGATCACCCCATATCGTGGCATCTTAAGTGACTCTAATGGCTTCAATGTAGAGACCAGGTTCTGCTTTAACTTCAAGAGCAAAGGGAGCTAGAAAGTAATGTAATAGCAAAAGTCTGTTAAATATTTGATACCCATGGTCAGGATTTTGTTCGGATCATCACTTCTTTGTTTCATTTTTTTTTTGGTTCCCAGAATCCTTCAATTCGTTCAAATCCAATAAAAGCATCAGATTTTGCATCTTCTTGAATGCTTCAAAATTTTGGTGCTTCAAGCTGTTCTTGAAACTATATCTGTTCAAGAAAGGGCCGCTTTATGTAGAAGTATTCAGAACATTATAAAAGTTATCTTTCTTCCCGATAATCAGTTTAAGCTTGCTATATGAGAAGACTATCAAAGTGATTTGGCCTTATTAAAGTCGATTTTGTTTTTGAATGGCACAACACTTGCCTACATTAAACTTTCCCTGAATTAATCATTTGCGATTTCGTCAAGGAATTCAAGCTTGAAAAAATCAAACCTATTCAGATTCTAGTCTGATATGACACGTCCTTCCATCGTCAGAATCAACTTCCCCGGAATAATTATTTTAATAGTCCTGATTTCATAATATCGACATTACCGAGTTTGTTCTTTCAAGATACATTTTGCCACTAGGGCACCGAAGACTTCGTGTTTTACAAAAAAAAAATCATACCCTAAGATTCGGCTGTGTGTTAAAAGAAGTATACCGTGGATATCAATTGAGGAGATGCTTGCAGTTTCTCTCACTTCTCGCGCGTGGGCTTGACGTCAAATCCCCACGAACGTTTTTTTCAATAGCTTAGCCGCTTAAATGCAGTCTATCTTGGATTTCATTCCTCGAGGTTTGTGCCTTAAGTCAAATTCGCTTTGAATACGAATTCGCTCTAAGAATGTGTTCTCGATTTATCTTCTTACTTTGTCATGTGGCACTAGTCATCTGTAGAGCTGGAATTAAGAAGCAAAAACTTCTCTAAGGTTTTGTCTTTTCTCGAAAGAAATTTTAATTTTAAATTATTAGAAGACGGGAATCTATCGCGGCAATTTGCGGATTTAACTTGCATATGATTCTTTGAGAAGAACACCTGTACATCTAGATAAGACACTTTCTAAATAGTAGCTATTAGCAAAATACTTCAAATTGTATATACAGCTTATTCCTACTTGTACCCCTGATCCATAAAATGAGGACCTTTTCTTTACTGTGAAAAAGTAGCATTGATGTAACTGCGGATGAAAGGACTTTCGCCTGTCGCCGGATCCTCGGAACATTTTATTTCTTTTTTTATCCCCGGTCGCAACCGTCTTCGATCTCCTATTCTGTGGCTATGATGCACTCCTTGCTTCCACGGTCTGAAGAGTCTTCTGATAAAACTTCCAACCTGTTCACACTTTTCATCAGCATCCGAATAATTCAGTATCTCTTTCGATTTTGATTTTGAATTTCACTGAATATTATTCTTCCGTCTACGAAACACAGATCTTTCGGTTTCTGCCACAAAACCATGATGGTAAACGAGATTAATAGCTCTGGAGTGTTCGGTACAGCAGAGTGCTCTCAGACCGATATGTGTGACCCTTGCAGAATCTCGTCGTCTAATACCTCGAACTACAGTGACGACAGTTTTGAAGCTATCGCCAACAACGGATTCTCGCTGGATGATTCTCAAAATAAGGACGCCTCTCCTTTTCTGCCCATAAACACATCATCGTCGTCGGTCACATCGGTGGAATTCTCCCCTGTACAGCCTCCCAAACAAGCTTTCGCAAGCACTGAACCTTTTGTGTCGAAGTTCTCAGCTCAAAGCGAGTTTCTAGATTTCATAGACCCTGCGCCCGCTCGTCCGCCACAGTACGGGGACATGCCACCTGGAGGATGCCCGAGATTTCCGATATTCGATGAGGACTATGGTAACGAATCTTTGCCCTCATATTCACCTGCTGCATATAAAGTTGGAGTTTGCTCCCGAAAACAAGAGTGGCTTTCGCCGTATGAGGTTTCCCCCACCAGATCATGGAAGAATGTGATCATAGAGTTGAACTCCACCCAACTTAATGTTTACTCTATACCAAGCCAGTTGGATTCAACCCTCATGAATATTAGGATTAATGAGCATAATCAAAACAGGCCATTAGGTCCTCTCTTGGATACTCGTCTTAATTCAGTTGTGACCACTGAGCTTGATATGGAGGTACGCCGTGTGTGTGATAAACTCAAACTTTTTGATCTCGCAACTCCAATGAACATAGATCAACTGGATCTTGATGTGCCGTTGAGAAGCAACTTCTCCCTGACACTGGCTCATAAAGTTCTCAAGGTTTGCAAGCAAAAGAAATTGCTACGCTCGTATTCCTTGCAATATGCGAAGATAGGCTTGGCTAACGACTATACTAAGAAACCGAATGTCTTGAGGCTTCGCTTGGAGAATGAGCAATTTCTTCTCTATTTTGCATCAACCAAGGAGATGATCGAATGGAATCTTGCATTCTCCATCGGTAAAGACGTTTCTTTGGACTTAAGTGAGAGAGAGATTCCAAAGTATAGAACGGTGCCAAGAAGAAGATCCACTTATCTTTCCAGAAATACCCCCTTTTTCAACGACGTGGTGACGCAGCGTATGAGATCCCGTTCCGAACCTTTAGTGGAAAGTTCAAGCAGTACTAGTTTGAGGGGTAAATTTTCCAAATTGAAGACCAAAATAGTGACTCCCACCGCCCTAAGTGGGTCTAAAGCGATCAAGGCGGCTCATGAAACAAATGAGTTAAGAAAGCCTCCCTCTATAGTATCAATGGGGGCATCTCAAAATTTTGATCGCCATCGTCAAAGATCGTCTTCAACTGTGAATTCTGCCACTTTTTGTATTAGCTCAGATGATGAATTTGTGAGTGAGGAATTGGAAGCGCCTCAAGTAAGAAGTACTGAGGAAGACCTCGAAGATTATTTACAAAACATTAGTGACATCCGTGGTTCTGATGAAGATGATGAGTTTGAAAATGACTTTGATGAATTTCTTAGTCTGCGATTCAACGAGGAACCTCTGAGTGAAAGAGACAGCGGGGCCGAGAAATGGGAACCTTCAGTGAAATTCGAAAGCCGCAGGCGGTATTTGAGAAATTGTGTGAAATGCATCAGACCACTCGGGTTTGATGACAACTGGGTCAATAAACTGCTTGTTAAACCAACGACTATGACGCCGTTGACGACTGTGTACGTCAGAAATCAATATCAGATGCGTGACTCCAGCTATTCCTCTCTTAGTGACTTGGGCGAGGATTCCGCTGCGTCAACTGGCCCTCTCAACATAAGACGGAAATCAGGAGGGAATGATCCACTTTACAATCTTCCTGATACTTCTTTGGCAAGAATACCGCATCATAATTTGAAGGAGTACAGTGTTGGGCCGCACTCACTTATACCAAAAGTATTATGAATCCATCATAACTTCAAGTTCTATAAAATTATATACATGTAATGAAGTGCTAACATCTCAACTATTTAACCTGTCTTTTAACTTTTCTCTAATCTTCAACTCAATAGCACGCTCCTCGAATGCTTTCATCATAATCTTGCTGACCTTATCATGAAACATGGAGGAAACAGTATTATAAATAGGGTTCTTGAACCTATATTTTAAACTGAAATCAACTACAGTTGATTTTTCATCAGTAAACCGGCTTTTCACTTCCCTGAACTTCCACTCATTGTGCAAATGTTCGAATAACAGGGTTGTGGCAGATTCTGCAATGAGCAGTTCGTTTTCAATACACTTGAGCTTGCAGACAAACTTTTCATCATAATCATTCCAACTCACTCTCAAACCTGCTTCGGAAGGAAGTCCTGTTACCTTGTCATATTGATTGACAAACGATTTCGTAACAAATGGAACGAACTCTTCATATTTCGAAACATCTGCCACTACATGATATAGTAGGTTCGACGGCACACTTATCTTTTTGGTTATCTTGTAGGTCTTCTCTTCTCCATTAAAAGTTCCGAAGTTCAAGAAGGTTCTTTTTTGTATCGCATATACACGTGGTCTTACGGCAAACATGACTCAGCAATTAGAGAGTACTTTTGCTTGCATTCTCAAATTGGCTCGATGCAGGCAGAAGAAATTCTGAAATCTTTCCGTTTCTACAATACGCTTTCTATGATTTAGTCTTACTTTAATTTTCACTGATCGTTGATTGAATGATGTACAGATAATACTAATTAAGCACGAATGTAGACGGCTTGCTTAGAGTGCTTGACGACTGGCTTGATGACGCCTTCACTCTCCAAGTGTCTCAAAGCAACTCTGGCCATAGAACCACCAATCTTCAATCTGTCAACCAAGACAGAGACAGAGACGTACTTGAAACCTGGGACTTCCTTCATGATTCTGTCGTACTTCTCTTGGTCCAAGACAACGAGGTGCTGGGCCTTGTCCTTGACCTTACCCTTGTTCCACTTCTTTTTACCCTTCTTACCACCGGCTAAAGCGGCAGCGGCCTTGGCGGCCTTGGTTTGTTGAATCTTTGGAGCCATCTAAATAGTTAGTATTTGTTGCTTTATGACACAAGCTCTTTAGAAAACAAAACACAAAAAACGTGTCGGACAGCCCCCCCCGAGCAATTATCACAAGATGAGTAATCAATTCTAATTCTCTTAACGTCAACTCAAGAGTGACGGTTCGTTTTTTCGATATTTTCGAACAATAATTCCATGTATCGCTTTTTATGGCCTTGGACCTGATTACTTTGATTGCCTTAGAGCATCTTATGCTGATCATTACATACTTTGATTCAAAAGTTCGATATAGATTAGAAAAAACTTTGAACTGGATCTTTTCCTCTTTTTTTTCCCGCGCCCAGTGGGACTGCGCTCAGTTCGTCACGTGCACGATTCGCGAAGCTGTAAATCGCTCGCGTATGAGAGTGAAAAAATCGCATCACGAGATAGTGAGAAATTTGGGGCTTGAGCCCTATCCTTCAGAATTGAGCCAAATCAAGTCGTGACCACACACACACACACACACAGCAAATCGCAAGCAAGAAATGGTCAAGAGAGGTGCCGAAGAGCAAATTACGAAAGACGGTACCATAAGCGATTTTCGTGTCAATGAAATAAACACTCCAAGCTTTGCATCGTCTGATGTTTTAGCCAAAAGAAAAATATTAAAACCTAGAGGCAGAATGTTCAATCTTCAAACCAGACCTAGCCCTACTTATGGTAAAATCAATCTGTCGGGACGTGGCAATCTGGACAGAGAAGAAAGGTTCAAAGCATTGGGTATTTCATTCTCGGACTCAGTCAAGAAAGTTAAAGTTGACGAAGGCGTCGCTGATTTCAGACCCCTCGTCAATATGTACCTCAAATACTACCAAGAAATTGAGAGCAATTCAACTTCAGAGGCCATACAAGCGTCTTTCATTCCTGATACTACTCTTCCGAAAAACAACATGCTTGGTAAATCATCGCATACGCCTCAACCAACTTCGCTGATGGCGAAAGAGGTTCCTAATCAAGTTTTACAGAATAAAATTACGAGCGAAAGTGATAACGATTCTGATGATGAAGTCAAGAAAGAGGTCAAGATCCAGGGTCCTCAATTTATTCTAAGCTCTAAACCCACGATGATAAATTCTCCATTTACGTTCGGATCGAAACCCGCACCTAAAAAAGTGGATTCAGACTCTGATTCTGAAATCGAGATAAAAGGCCCAACTTTCACTTTTAATAAGCAAATCCAAGATCCAGTTTTCAAGCTTTCCGGTAAGGAAACAGATATTGTGCTCGATGACTCAGCTAAGCAAAGTGGTACCCCAAAATCGGGCCTTTTTACTTTCGGATCTAGCGTAACGAAAAGCAATTCTGAAGCTGAAGGTAACAAATCAGTTTTTGGCGCTGCTTCAGTATCAAACAAAGGCGAAAACGCAACTAGCATAATTCTGGCACCAACATCATTTAAATTTGGTCTGCAACCATCGACGTTGCAGGAAAAAGATGAGGGTACTCATGAATCCATTTCGGATAAAAATTCTCAGCAAGTGGCATTTGGTTTCAAATCCAATTCTAGTGCTAAGGAAAATGGGAACGAAAGCAGCAAACCCCTCTTCAGTTTCAATTCTGTATCAAAATCCTCCGAGGAAGGATCAATGCAGCAGAATTTCAATTTTGCCAAAAAGCCTAACAATCAAACTTTTGGAAGTACGACGTCCTTCAATTTCGGTGGGGTGCCAAGTGTATCTAGTTCTACGACTGGCTCGCAAAAAACGACTTATCAAGCGCCAACTCTAGATGACAATAATTCAAAGGTAGATGACACTCCATCAGTCACTGAAATGGAAACTGTTGGCGAAAATGAAGAGGATCCAAACATTAAATTTGACGCGGTTGCGTCACTCAATGATGAAAAATTAGAGACAAAAACCGGTGAAGAGTCGGAAACTGTTGTTTTCCAACGGAAAACGAAACTTATGCTCTTCAACGCTGAAGATAATGAAAATCCTTACAAAACTTTGGGAAAGGGTGAGTTAAAAGTTTTGTATGCGGAAGAAAAAGGCACAAGTAGAGTATTGATTAGGGCCGACGGAAGCCTCAGAGTTCTCTTGAATGTGTCTTTAATTAAGGATTTGTCGTATTCTACTTTAGGCAATGGATCCTTGGTTCGGGTTCCCGTTGCTAATGAGAGTACGATCGATACTTATGTACTCAAAGTGAAGACAGCAGAAGATGGTCAAGAACTCTGCAAGATTTTGAATGACTTGAAATCTCGGTGATCTATTCTCGCCGAAATTAACCTTGTCTAACTTCTATTCATCTATATGTACGAGAACGATCTCTCAAGATTGTCAATAAAGAAAATCACGTAAGCAGTTTGGTGTGCATGCCGTGTTTAAGACTCCTCTGAATTTCCAACTATGTCCGAAAAGCTAGTGCATCATCTCATAAACCTCGATCTTTTTCGCCTTTCTATTACCCTCTTCTTGTATTTCGATTACACGCGCTATCATCGGATTAGATCAAGTCCACGTGAAGAATTTCAAATTAATTGTCGATTCGAGTTAGTCCCAGGAAGATTGAAGATTATGGGGGAGTTACTTGAACAAGCCTTTGAAAGCGAAGTATCACTCCGGGAAGAGGGCGGTAGTCTTCACAGGCTTGCAAGGTCCTTAAAGCTTTGAAGTCTTGACTGATGAGCGATTTATCACCTGTAAAGATGCAATCTGCAAAGCAAGGAACATATTGTTTATGAGAAATGCTACTGGCCCTCTTACTCAGTCTGCGGGCACGGGAGGATTTTTTTACCAAAATACTCTTCAAGTGATTCCTGGGGTATATTTTAGAGTGACACAACTGTTGAAACATAATAATAATATTTTCGGGCAAAAAAATAAGAAATACCTTGAATAAAGAGTCCTATATATCGTTTCTCCTTTAAAATATCCGAAAGGAATCAGGTACGGGAGATCAAGTTATGACTAAACCTAATATAAGATTGTACTCCAAAGATAGATGAAGTACCTTAAACCATCAGATAGCGGTTTTAGCTTAAGACAATTTAGGCGAGTTTACATCATGAGTATATCCTGATATCACAACAAATATGACGGGGCCGCTCCAATCTTGGTCTCGCGTTTCAGGCACTTATATCATTCTGACACCCTATATACATACCATCCAATCATTCATCTATATCGTTCTAGACTCTAACTATTTACAAAAGAGTATAATTTCTGGCACTATAATTATTTCTTCGGATCATCCTTGAGATTGAAGAATTTGCCAAGCATTTTTCCTATTCTATGCAACTTGGATGGATGCAAGTCTTTCTCGTCAATTGACTCAATTCCGTCCTCATCTGTTTCTAATTTCCAATCCGCATGAGTTCGTTTAGCATTTTTATCGTTAAAAGCATCAGCTAGAGCTTCAAACAATGCAGTTTGTACAGGCGTCTCAGGCACTAGAGTTTTCACATTCAATACAACTTCCATATCACCACGATTATTCATGTTTCGGTTTATCGGAACACCTTTTTCAGGAATTGTAAGCTTCTTTCCATTTTGAACACCTGGTCTCACCTTTAGTTTGATATTCTGGCCATCTATAGTGGGTACAACGATTTCTCCGCCTAGAGCAGCTGTAGTCGTTAAGATATCCTGATTTAGAATGATATTGTTATTTGAACGTTGGAAAACTTCGTCTTTTTGAACATTGACTCTGACGATGAGGTCACCCTTTCTGGCCTTATTGTAGGCATCTTGAGTTATGAATGGAGCATCTCCACCCCCTGGAATGCGAATTCTTGACCCGTCAGCAATTCCGCAAGGCAAATCAACAGTAGTTGATTTTGGTACCTCTTCAACTCCTGCACCATGACACGTTGAACACTCGTCACGTTTTTTGATACTCACTCCTGTTCCGTGACAAGTATTGCAGGTGGAAGCCATTTGAAAACCTCCAATGATATGAGTGTTTTGCCCTGTTCCGTGACATGTAGGACAGGTACTTTTCTTTTTACCAGCTTTCATACCTGAGCCTGAGCAGGTATGACAAGAATCAACAGCTTTGTAACTGACATTTATCTTTGCCCCGAAAATGGCTTCTTTAAATTTTATTGATTTGAGAACCTCAACGTTATCACCCACGTGCTCCGTGACAAATTGTGCTCTGCCCCCACTCTTTCCCCTTGCACCCCCATTAAAAGCTTGTTTGAACAAATCCTCGAAATCAAAGCCCATTCCGTTGAAAGGGCCACCTTGGCCACCAAAGGGGTTTCCCGAGCTTGCATAAGGGTTTCCGTTACCAAAAGGGTTGGAGTTTCCACTGGCATCAAATGCTGCTCCACCAAACTGATCATACTGAGCTCTTTTTTCTTTGTCACTCAATAACTCATAAGATTCCTGAATTTTATGGAACTTTTTCTCTGCTCCTTTCTCTTTGTTCACATCAGGATGATGTTTTTTGACAAGTTGATAGTAAGCCTTCTTGATATCAGATGCACTTGCACCCTTATCCACTCCTAAAACATTGTACGGATTAAAATCAATTGAACGTGTGTTTGATGTATGGAATTGTCTGGGAACTGCTCTTATCAAAGAAGATATCCTTGTGATGCCATATGGTTTTGCTGTAAAGCGTATCATTGAAATCGGGATTTTAGCGTGGACAGGACTTTAGTGACTACTCATATATTCGAGAAATTTTCTAGAATTTACGCACAAGTCACGTGATTACACTTGCATCAAGATGCAAAAAAGCTCGTGTTTCTTAAACTAATTTCGACTCAATTTTTGGGGAATTTATCACAGGAGACAGATTCAAAAAGTTTTGTCCCAAGACTCCAATTTCATGGTACCATTCTCTTGAAAGTTGATGTGCATCTTGAGGGCGTCCTTCAAAATGTGAGGTTCATGCAATGAAGTTGCCTTCCTTGCGTTGAAACAAGCTCTATCAAAGTATTCCTTCAATTGATCCTTATAGTCTGGGTGGGCGCATTTATTGATGATCTCAATGGCTCTTTCCCTAGGAGCCATGCCCCTCAAATCCGCTAAGCCTTGTTCAGTCACAATGATGTCTAAGTCATGTTCAGTTTGATCGACATGTGGAGAGAAAGGAACCACACAGGAAAGACCCGTTGGATCTGTCTTAGAGGGTCTGGCTGAGGGAGTATGCATAATGGACAACTTAGCATTTCTCAAAAAATCTCCGGATCCACCTAAACCGTTTAGCATTCTAGATCCCATAACATTTGTAGAGTTAGCATGAGCGTAAATATCAACTTCCACAGGCGTGTTCATTGCGATGACACCAAGTCTTCTAATAATTTCAGGCGAGTTTGACACAACTTGCGATCTTAAACACAACTTCTTAGAAAACTCGTCCCAATTAGCATCAAATCTGTCGAAGCCAGCCTCTGTCAATCTAATGGATGTGGCAGTTGCAAAGTCCAATGACCCGGAATCAAAGAAGTCAAGAAAGGAATCTTGCAAGACCTCTGTCCAAACGTTCAAGTTCTTGAACTTTGACTCTGCTAATCCTTCAACCACAGCATTAGCAATATTTCCTATTCCCGATTGAAGAGGCAATAAATTTTCTGGTAATCTCCCCATTTTTACCTCATGTTCGAAGAAATCTACAAGATTGGCTCCAATTTTCTTCGACGTCTCGTCGGAAGGAGTGTTTGGTGGCACTTTGTCTCTGGTAGTAGACTCAACAATTGCCATGACTTTAGATGGATCCACTGGAATCGATGTAATACCAACACGATAATCACAAGTAGTATGTGGATAAGGTTGTCTGTGAGGAGGGTTCACAGGCATGTCAATGTCATGCATTCCTTCAAAAGAGGGCGTTTTGGTGTTAACTTCAATGATGACTTTATCCGAGACAGAAATCATTTCAGGTGAAGCTCCCACTGCAGGTCCTGGAATGATTGATCCGTCTTCAGCAATTGCGGTGGCTTCGATTATAGTGTAATCGAGCAAATCGTTCTCTTTTTCTTTTGTGTAGAAACCGTAAGTCAAGTCTTGAGGAAACATTGACAAATGTTTATCAAAAAACATAGTCCTTCCATCGTTAATAGCTTTGGCAATTGGTTTACCGACTTGATGTGGTGATCTACGCAAGATCATGGAGTTTTCGGCCCATCTCGATTCCTCTGGTCCTGCTGATGCCCCAACGAACAAATTGAAGGCTAATTTACCCTGTAAGTTGTTTTGCTCTACATGGTCGGCGAGCGCCTTGGGAACGACTTTGGGAGCTCCAACACCTGTAAAGCCGGACCATCCGAGATACTGGCCATGTTTGAACAATTCAATACATTCCTCAGGCTTTCTCAATTTTGATAAATATGGAGCATATTTAACTCTTTGTCTCAAAAGTGCTGACATTTCTTAGATACTGGCGAATAAAATTTGAAACGATGAATATGTGCAATAGGCGATGTAGTAGCGGCAACGAGCTAACTGTTTGGTGAGGTTAAGTGGGGGGAGTGCAGGTGTCCAAAAAAAAAATGCCTTACCCAAAATAATCTCGACCGTGTGCCAAAAAAATTCTGCTATCCCGTGCACAACTCAAAATACTCAAATAAAATTTGACGGATGTAGAATTCTATTTAATTTAATAAAGTTAACCTTAACCCACAACTGACGAAGCTTTGCTATTTATAGTCAAATCTGTGGAAGTTCTCTCGTGCATCGAAATATGCAGTACTTCTGGTTACAGCACAAAGGTTGAAGTAGAAGGTGGCGATTAAACTACAATTGTAGCTGACGCAATACTAAATTCTGGCTTTCCTATACTTTAAAATACGCGCATGTAGTTTTATTCATACTCTTTCTTACAAATTTAGGCAAAACCCTGTATTAGCGACAGTGGAAATCGGAATAACCTCGTTCTCGGACATTCGCACGGAAAGATCACAAATCAAATGAAGTAGACACTAGGAAAAATTTCATTGGCTCACCGTGCGACTAACGCCGAGCCTGGAAAGCTGTGAATTTGTATACATGAAGAATCATGTGTGACGATTTGTACACATCTTCGACTGCAAAAACACGCCTGTTGTTGACCGTGAACTTTTTTACAATTGAAGCAAAACAAACAATCTAGCACAGGAGTGTTGCAAATTGTCGCAACTTTTGTCTAACTATTCTTTGGCCAATTCTTGACTCAATGTGTAAAATGTAGACTCGCACCATAATAACCTCAGGACACAGACTACCATGATATCAACTCTTTCTCCTCGATTCTTGTCATTTTAGTGTTAACACGGCTAACTTCAATCCTTGAAATTCACAACACTATTCAATAACTCGTGTATTTAATTTGTGCTTTGCGTAATACCTTGACCGATTTAGCGCAGATGCCAATGCCACTCACCATTTGAAAAAGTAGTAGTTAAAAATTCTGGGTCTTGATGACTTCTTGTTTTCCTTTGCCTCTATATCTATATGGTAACAAAAAACAATATGTCTAATTCAGAATTGAATGAAATTGGGAAAAGCTCTGAAATGTATTTATAACGTACAAACTATTTAACCCTTATACAGCATTCATCCAACCAAATCTGACTCGCTTCAAATTCTATTCATAATTGTTTTCAGCTTTGACTTCATTCCCAAACTCTGCATAAATTTTTTGCCTCAACCGGTAGTAATTGTTTTCAACCTCTCGTTGAGTTATATCTTGCTCTATTGTAGATCCTTCTTCTTCAGTTCCATATCTCAAGGGGTGATATTCGTGTTCAATGATTTCATTCATGACAGTCTCATCATCACTGTTGCTGTGCAATGAATCAGAGGACGAGCTCATTTGATCGATATTCTCTTGCTCTCGTTCAGTTGTACGCTCCTCCCATTTACTCTTTGATGTAGGCATCGACTCAATAATTGAATTGAGCTTCTCAAAGTCCCCCAATTCATTAACAACTGGACCGTTAACTTCCATGTCGTCGTCAAATAAGCCCGAGTTGTAAGCAGACATCAAGAATTGCGTATTCTCTTGTGACCATTCTTGCTTATTGATCGTTTCCTGTAAACTCTTACTATCTGACATTCCGACAACCTGGATGCTGTCTTCCAATGAGGTAGGGGACAAATGCTTTCCTTGAGGGTTTTGTTTTGGGTTTTGATTAATCATTTTCTTAAACTTGGATGTGACTTTTTTGTTACGATCCCTTGCCACTTCTTTTTCTAACTTATTGAACTCATCAGTATCATTAGGTGACGAATCCTCGAGGAGAGAATTGAAACTTTGAGCTTCAAAATTTTCAAAGTTCCCATTCTTATCGATCAAGCCAGATTTATGCATTTTCGTACTTGCAGTGTCCTTCGCTTCAGTGACTCTCGATATTTTGAAGCGTGATCTTTTTGTTTTCTTATCATTTGCCACTTCGTCTGACCTTTCAATAGGGTCGGAATTGAAGGAGGAAACACCAACCTCAGCACTGAGAGATTTTTCTATTATATCTGTGGTAACCTCTTCATCTCGATGGCCAGCTGAGTGATCCGTTTGGCTATCATCCGTGCCCGATGAAAAATTGTCTGATGACTTTAATCCAGAGCGACAGTTCAAAATTAAGTTCTCTTTGAATCGCAGAAGAGATTGCTTTTCATGTTCTAAATTGCGCAAGATTTTTCCAACATTTTCAACCTCATTTATCTCGAGAGTTTCTTTGAAATGGACTTTCTTTCCAGTGCTCTGTGGATCTGCTTGGGCCAGTTTGTTTCTTAGTTCCTGCACTTCCTTCCATAGACGATCACGATGCGTTGAAGAGCTGGGGAGAAGGGAATATTTTTCATCAAAATCAGAATCCGAATCACTAAATTCCCCGTTCGTTTCTTGGTAGTTGTAATCTAGTTTAATCGCCTCTTCTCTCGAATCTTCGTCGGAATCAATGTCATTTGCTATGAGTTCTAGCTCCAATACATTTCTTGGATCTATAGTCTGTTCCAATTTTGTTGACGATACCTCCCCGTCTGCTCCACAATTGGTGGAGATATCCTGGTTATCATTTACTAGCCTAGTGACCTCTAATTGATTAGTAAGGTCTTTTCCTCGTTCCAGAAGTTCCATATCCTCTAAAAGCTCTCTAATCTGCTCAGAATTTGAATTCTCATCTTTCCTGTTACTTATATCCCTTTGCGACCTTAATTTGTCATCGGAATCTGAAATCGCTGAAAAAGTTTTGTCGTTTAATTTCACATTCATCACATTACCATCTTCATCCAAAGTTTCTTGAATATCTACGATTGGTAACTCTTCACAGCTAATCTCAGCCTCCTTTTCTTGTGTTTGAAAAACGATATCAAGGCTCCTTATACCTTCCAATGTTCTTTTAGCTTCCTGGATTTTCACTTTAATGCAGTTGTATTCATTTAAAAGCCTTTTGATCTTTCTTTCGTAGAAATCTTTCGCTTCTTGTTGAGTCTTCTGAGCCCAAATCCCATCACCAAGCTCGATAAGAGCACCTTCTGAGGCTGCCTTCGTGCTCTCAGCAAGAAAGTCAGCAATGCATCTCGCATCCTGCCTCTTGCTATCAGAAACTTTCAAGGAAGTTTCCAACGAATCTATAGTCTTTTGGAAATTTTGAGTGAGTTCAACAAGACTTGGCTCCATAATTGCAAGATTTAACAAAAAAAAACAGATGCGTTTCGCGGAAATCAGTATGATTTCCTAGAAGGAGCAATACATATTTAATTAGACTCTGATAATCCCAAAATTATGTTACGTAATTCAACTTCAGATTCATTAGTCGAATTTAGTGAATTTTTCGGAATCTTGACAGTCAAATTTGAAATTCTAGCCCTCATGTGACAGTTTAATCAATCTATGGACAAATAGATTTTCAGGGCATGGCTAAAAAATATTTCTGTATGGTTCTCCATTGCTGCATGTCAGAGAATCGAAGTCTCAAGATTAGTATTCAAATCTATGTGGTTTATAGGGACTGTACAGATTTGCGTAACATTTACAAAACTGATTAATATTAATCTTTTAAGTAATTAGTGGAGACTTTGTTTTTAATGAGTAAGATATTGATCAGTGAAGTACAGTATATAGCTTCCAACAAAATACAGAATATGAAAATATACTAAATTTAGAGTTGATGACAAAAAGGACCGCTACTCATGAAGCATTAGAGGTATTCGCGCACAACACATTTCGAAGTAACAACACCTCATTCCGCAATGGCCCCAACTCAATTAGAAATAAAGGTCAAAGCTTTGCAAAGATTATTAAAAGAAAAAGATTTATACTCGATGGAGATTCGAGAACAAGAGCATTTACTTGAAAGCATGAAGTCAGACAATTCAGATGAATATGAGATAAAAAAACAAACTGAGGTGCTTGCGGAGGCAAAGCGAATGATCCCAGAACTTGAGAAGAAAATCCAGGATTATAAAAAGTCGCTTTCCAGCTTCTTAGAAAGTTATGATGGTGACGAAGACACATCTATTGCCTCAAAACTAATTTTATAGCTAAATTACACAGATGATACAGATCTATAATCAAAAAATTTCTTCTTCCGCTTCGCCAGAGGCATCATGTCTTGCCTGCTCTTCTTTTTGCTCTAAGTCATCATAATAATTCTTTCTTTCTATCCATCTTTCATGTATGTCTCCTAGCTCACTTTCTGCAGTGCTACTATTCCTTATCGCTTGACTCCACACCAGGTCTCCGCCAATTTCATTGCTTCCAAATGTGTAACCGACAGCTTTATCTATACAATGGAGCAAATTTATCATGGTTTCCTTGTTCTCTATCGCAAGAACTTCAAAGGAAACTAAATTGAAATCCTCAACAATCTCAGCGATCATCTCAGTAAGGCGAACAAAATTTTGGCCTAAGACCAGAGGTGACTCTTTGCGAAGATACTCTCCAAGGTATCGTAAATCTTGAACTTCTGTATAATAATCAAGCCTCATAGCTAGTTCCCCGTAAGACAGAAGCATGTCGATTTTAGATATAACATTGATATGTGGAAGGTTTAACTGAAGCATGGAGCGCAAGCTAAGCAACAAGACTGATATATACAGGGAAGGGCTTGTTAAATAAATGGAGTCGACCAACAGTACCACACAAAGTCTAGCATCCGAATGTTTGCCGAGATGGTGGAAGATTTTAAAAAAAGAGTCATGATGCGTGAAGAGCTCAACTTGACCAGGACAATCAAACAACAAATAGTTATCTTTACCTAATTCATGCCATATTTGCAAGAAAGATTCCATGGAGTTTTCACTCAAGCCTTCAAGTGCATACATAAGGCCTCCATTTGGCCCTAGGTTTTGCGCCTCCATGATCTCCTCTAAAGTGATATAGTCTCGGATGTCAAATGCGCATGCTGGATATTGAAGATTCTCATTAGCTGGATCTAGATTAACGATTGAGCATTTCCGGCCTATAGCTGATAAAAACTGGTACATTCCATGACAGTATGTGGACTTCCCTGAGCCAGGGGGACCAATTACTACCTGACCAAACATGTACGTCGCTGTACGCTATTGAAGATTTGGTTGCACTTAAGTGTGGTGCGCGCACTATTGGCGGAAGGCGAAAGATACTGGCGAGCAAATACACAGTACGCCACTTACCAGACATGACAACATTAAGCAACGAAACATCATTCTTGCAAAAGACCGTGACAGTCTCACCATTAGTGTTATTGTCAGTTGCAGACCATTATGATAGAGTCGCCAAAGATACGAAGAAGAGGGTTGTTGGTGTGCTTTTGGGTGATAAATCTACCGATATTATCAGTGTTACAAACTCATTTGCCATTCCATTTGAAGAGGATGAAAAGAATTCGTCTGTTTGGTTCTTAGACCACAACTACATTGAATCGATGTGTGAAATGTTTAAGAAAATCAACGCAAAGGAAAAATTGATTGGCTGGTACCATTCAGGTCCTAAACTCAAGGCTTCAGATTTGAAAATAAATGATGTTTTCGGTATGTACACGAGCAAGCCCTTATTGGTTATTGTTGACGTACAGCCTCGCCCTGTAGGGATTCCGACAGATGCCTATTTTGCTATGGATGATATAAAGCATGATGGTTCGAAAGCAGAGAGAACTTTTGTGCATGTGCCATCCTTCATCGAGGCCGAAGAGGCAGAGGAAATTGGCGTGGAACATTTATTAAGAGATATAAGAGACCATGCAGCTGGAAACTTATCGTTGAAGGTAACAGAAAGGTATCAATCTTTATTGGGGTTACATCAGAAATTAAGGGAGATTGCTGGTTACCTCGACAAAGTGAAAGAAAGGAAGCTTCCTATCAACCACTCAATATTGGGAAAGCTACAAAATGTCTTCAATTTATTACCAAATCTAGCTTATGGCTCAGGTGAAACCGAAGAAGTTTTCAATCGGACCGCGGTTGATAGCGTTGAGAATTCTTCTAATCCACTTGCAACAGCATTCACGGTCAAAACAAATGACGAATTGATGATGGTTTACATAAGTACACTTGTCAGATCAATTATTGCATTTCACGATTTAATCGAAAATAAGTTAGAAAATAAGAAGTCTAACGAGGCAAAGTCGAGTTCTGCAGGAGCTTGAAGCCAGGACCGGTTTTTTTTGGAAGTCGCGATAATTCTAAACCATTACATAGTCGTGTATTTTTGTCATAAACTAACCTCTAAAGAAATAAAGCAGGCATTTAGCACCAAGGAATGTCTCACAAGTTGATAGGTTTATCAAAACTCAACTATGTCCCGAATTTCAACTTCTTTTTCTCTAATTTGAAGAGAGGCTTACTTCTAGAGCAGAATTTTATATCTAATGTGACTTTGGTTCGAAAGAAAAACTCCAGAATCGTTCCGAAGGGATCCTTTCAAACCGAGATCAATCGCTTCAAAAATACGGATGCATGCAATGTTGATAAACAAAAATTTAACAAGTTTACGGGCA
The DNA here is from genome assembly GCA_002370145.1 of [Candida] ipomoeae. Taxonomy (NCBI): domain Eukaryota; kingdom Fungi; phylum Ascomycota; class Pichiomycetes; order Serinales; family Metschnikowiaceae; genus Metschnikowia; species [Candida] ipomoeae. The sequence goes on from NKZK01000725.1 coordinate 24,817, forward strand.
AGATATTAACATGCCAAGAAGCGGATGCCCTTGTGTCTCCTAGGATCGACAAAGACTCGTCGACAAAATCGAAGCTCGTGCCATTTAAAATAGTTCCTAAGGATGTGAATAACCGAATAAAGGAGACAAATACCCCAAAGAAGTTGATTGGTCATTATTTGAAACTCACAAAACCAAATCTCACCATTTTGGTCACACTTAGCTCAATCTGTTCTTATGCAATTTCTCCCAATTCTTTATCGGTAGCTGAATTGGCATACCTTACCATAGGAACTGCGTTATGTTCAGGATCTGCAAATACAATCAACATGGGCCGGGAGCCTGAATTTGACAAAAGAATGAGCCGAACATCACTAAGGCCTGTTGTCACCGGGAAAATCTCACCAAAGCAGGCGTTTTTGTTTGCTAGTATATGTGGGCTTTTTGGAACATCAATACTATACACGGGAGTCAATTCGACGGTCGCGATTCTTGGTCTTTCAAATATAGTTTTGTACGGGTGGATCTACACCTCACTTAAGCGCCGATCCATTGTGAACACATGGGTTGGAGCCATAGTGGGCGCCATACCCCCGCTTATGGGGTGGGCGGCATCAACATCGCTATCTCACCCCGGTGGATGGTGCTTAGCTGCGTTGCTATACGCGTGGCAATTCCCCCATTTTAACTCTTTGTCTCATAATATTGCCGATCAATATAAAAAGGCCGGCTATGTCATGGCAGCTGCGGAAAACCCAAGGCTCAATGCCAGGGTTGCATTGAGGTACTCTCTTTTGATGTTTCCCATTTGCCTTAGCATGAGCTATTTCGGGGTCACTGATTGGGTGTTTCCCATTGACTCAAGTTTGGCGAATTTCTGGCTCACGTTGCTCGCCTTCCGATTTTGGCGACAGCAAAGAGCAAACTACAAATACCCAGGATCCTACACTTCAGAGGGTGTTGCAGCTGCCAGTTTTCAGGCTCGCAAATTATTTTGGTGCTCTGTCTGGCAGCTTCCGGTAGTTCTAGTGCTAGCTATGCTACACAAGAAAGATCAATGGGAACGCTTGTGGATTTATTTTGGAATCGACAACAAAGTGATGGAACGGCGTGATGAAAAGATAAGTTTGTAAATAGAATAGCTTAGATATAAGAAAAGCTAAAGCTTTTCGTAGCTTATAAATCTATCATTTAGAATAACTCTTTACGTACGTAAAATACGCTAACCAAACGACGTTTAAATTAAATTTTAAAGTGAAAAAATTTGTATGCTATGAACTCTAATTCCCGAAAAGACCCTCAATCTCCTTTAGCTAAAGTACTTAGGTATACTTTAGGAAGGTTCCTTGGATATGTTAATCAACTCAATATTCAAAACACCTCAAAATATTGTTAGAGAAATGCAAACATTCATTGCTAACATTTTATAAAAATCTTCCTTTCAGAGAAAGACGCTGTGTGAGTATTGTATCTGCGAGTATTGACCAAATGTTATCACACTTAAGGGCATTTTACGCATGCTACAAACACTTAAAAACACTCTCTCAAATAATTTAAACAACTCTATTATAATATAGAGGTCATATAAAATGAACCAGCATTAAATTGCATACTTATCAATACAGTCAATTACCATCCTTCCAAAAATTAGGGAATGGATTAAAATAATTACAAAATAAAATCAAAATCTTAAGTCAATCCTTCTACAAAATTAGCTCAACGCAATCCGACTTATAAACTTATCTCTAAGATTTGGAATTGAACAACACACTTCTGCATTCCAGCGTATTACTGGAAAATCATCTTGAATCATTTCCGTGGAAAACAATTGACATTAGTTTTGTCACTACATCCTACTTGCTTCATATTTATTCTTAAGGCAGTATAGATGAATTTAAAATACTAATGTCATGCTACCTTTTAATAAGACAATGCTCTCACTCTGAATTTAGTTTCATATCCCTATCAAAACTTTTTACCCTGACTTCTACAAAGTATTGCGCCATATTGAAATCAACATTACATCAAGGCGCGCACATAGTCCAAACTTTGTGGAATTGTTTACATCTATAGAAAGTCATGAATTCGAACATCATTCTCAAGATCCATTGCAGGATATTGAGGCGTAAATCAAACAACAAAATATGCTACCAACGTACTTTGTTATTTACATCTTTAAATCGAGTTTGTGGGTATATTTTCACCATTTAGTGCGTTTCCAATTCGTAAAAGAAAAAAGATTCCACAAATATAGCTGTGAAAAAATCCGAACCAAACTAATTAATTAAAAATAAATATGTTTAATTCAATTTCCCATGTCTATGCCGAGTCGAATACTTTATATTTGCAATGTCTAAGGACAGAATGTCACGTATTGTTTGGGGATTATCATTGCCCTCCAACACAGAACTTGGTATACGCCATGCACATTCCTATTATCAACAAAAGCTTCTAAAATAGACAATTTTGCTTCCTTATATGACTCTGTAAATAGTACATCAAGTAGTCGTTGAGTTCAGGATATTGAGTAGATATATACACGTATTTAAAGTTATTCATTTGCCAAGATTGTCAGTTTGACTCCTATTTATGTATCACTGAAAATTTTTATTGTTTGCTAAATACCTGAATTTCATATTACTCATCTCTGGTTATGGATTCGCCTCATTAACGATTCTGCAGCATTCGAAAAAATCATCGAAATGTTGAGTGGATAGAGGAATATTAGTCTGGCCTTTTTGTTTTGTAAAATTTTTTCACACGTTCAGCTTAGCTTAGCAAATGATGAGTGTCGTCCAGCTTGAGTGTATATGACTTGGTATCTGTTACACATTTGTATATTATTTTCTATTTGCTCTTGTATGAGATATTTGTAGGATTTTCTGTCAATAAAGGAAAGGATAATTTATTTTTGAAGTCCCAATCCTGGGATTCTTTCCGGAACTTGATTTTTTGTTAGGCATTAGAGATAAAATTCTAGGATTGTTTTATTGTCAGCGTACTTTTTTACCGTTTGGTATTTGGATTTTTTTTTCATGAACCGAATCATAACATTGTTTCATCGGTGAAACAAAGACTGGTTAAACTCAAGTAAATCTTTTCAATCTAGTATGATTACACTGACAACTGTTTCGTTAACGGTATGATATACCAAATCTTCATCATCAGTTTTTTGTGCAATAATGTAATGTTGTGTTATATTTTTGTTGCAAATAATAGCTTTACTCAATAAAATTTTGGCCCTAATAGTGGGAAATAAAAAAGCTTTTGGATAGCAATGGGTGTGTAGTCTTAAAAAAATTGAGCAGGCTTTTGATCTCAGCCCATTTGTCTTATTATTAATCAATTGAAAGTGTTACTGGAAAAAAAATAATTGTTAAGGGTTACACATGTAGAGAAATAGAATTACAGAAATGTGTGATGATAATTCTTGGCTTGTTTCCAAGGCAAAACTTTGATTGCCATGCCATGGTGATCAAATTTAATTTGAGGATCGAGAATACCGTAATTAGATAAACATAGTGGTTGAGCTGTCGCAGAAAATTCTCAGACTAGCGTTTTTTTTTTGTTAGCGCGCATAACTAGTAACTTGAGAAATCAACGATGTTCTGCTGTTGACCTGTATATAGTATATATTCTTATACTCGTGAATTCTCACTGAATATTAACATCGTCCAATAACAACAAACGAACGCAAGATGCCAATCAAGTCACTTGAGTCTCTCTTATTTGAAAGCAAGCTTGTCCACTCCAGCTCAATCAGTATTCTTCAAAACGCGACTATTGGCATTGATGTCGAGCATTATTTGAGTCGAATCTATACTTTCAAAAAAGAGCAGTACCTATTCGGGATTGGCGGAGCCCCATCTTCATTAAGTGGCTACATCAAATCTGATGTGAAAGTCTTTAACGAATTCAACATTCGCCCTATTTTTGTTTTGCCGGGTCTTCCAATTAATGTAGAAGATCAAGCCACCTCAAAGAATCAATTGACCCCTCAAGAGCAACATTTGGAGGCCACCTGGGCTCGATTGAATTCAAAGCACTCAATCATTAATGGCAATACGCTGGGATATTTGGGTGAGTCATTCCGCCTCAATCTTGATCCCTTACCGATGAATCCAATGATCAATGACATTGTATCGCTTCTCATCGAAAATGGCATCGACTATATTATCAGTCCCTATGATGCCTCATTTCAATTGTCTTATATGTATCAAAATGGTTTGATAGATTCGATTTATGGTTCAACTGATACCCTTCTCACCAAGGTTGACAAATTCATCCTCGGTATGGAGTTTCAATCTAAAGACTTTAGATTTGTTGACAAGCAAAAGGTTCTCAACGAATTCAATTTAATAGAGAGACAATTCCTTGATTTGAGCATAATGGTTGGGTGCTCTGCTCAGCCGCAGACATTTTCAAACTTGCCTCCATTGCCTACGCCTAATCACATGTCACCCATCCAGCATTTGGGCTATTTTCGAATCGCACTTGACATATTTTTTCAGTATGTCAACTATAAAGGGTCGACACCAAATGACCTTTTCGGCTATATCACTTCTCTAAATGACCCGCATCTAGTCAATTTGTACAAGAGAGGATATGCAGCAATCAAGTATATGCCAGTTATAAATTCGAATGGCCAGGTTAATCTCTACCTCACTGAAATGGCGAAGTTGGGCTTAGCTGAAAAAGACGACATCATCGACAGCCTGTCCGCGGATGAAAAAGATTCAGGTGTGGGTGGGCCTCGTATTCCCTCAGGTCTACATTCTGTTATTTCGCAGAGGCTTCCATCAGAGATGTATTTTTATCAGTCTCTTGGTTTAATTCCCATTAAACTTCTTGAAGCCATAACTCTGGGTACATACTTTGTAAGACCCCCACTCGATTCGGGAAGTGGACAGGTGTACAAGAGGATGGTCAGTTCTGTTAAAGCGCAGACTATTTTGGACGCCCAGTTCAATATGCTTACTCTGCTTCTCGCGAGGTACTATCAGGTCAAGCGTATCAAAGTCTTTTACTGGTTTAAAGACGAACCCATTGAGCTTAACAACAGACAAATCCCACCAGTGTTTGAAAAGCTCAGTAACTTGAATTTTGTTTCTGATAATAGCGACAAGTTTACACTAAGGAGTTTTTGGGATATCATGGCATCCTCATCTGCTGTTACTAGAACAAAAAGCTCCGATGTTTCGCAAAACTTGGTGGCTACAGCCTTCTTGAGAACATTGTCATTGCTTGGAGTAGTGGATCAGGAAGGCATCTTATCGAAAGAGGGGCAGATCTTTCTGAAATTTATTTCAAAACATTCTGATGCGGAAAATGATTCGATAGAGCAACTTTTGATGTTATACCTCTTATATGAACAGGAAAAGATTAGTCTACTCATGAATGATACTTCTCTCCCAAGTGTGCCTAAAAGCTTCAAAGACGGATCAATGGGACAAGAATTGTCACCGGAAGAATCGAGAGCGATTGGGTTAATTTCAAAAGTATTTACGCTTCAGAAATTGAACATCTCTCCAATTAATTATCAAGGGCCAATTTCTAGAAGCTTGCTCAGTTTTAGAAGCCAAGTTAAGTTCGTCCAAGAAACCATTCAGCACACTTTACAAGTCAGTTTAGTTGACCTTATTGTGCGTGAAGAAAAAGTGAAACTCGAAACCGAGTCAAAGAAAGACTGGTACAAAATTATTGAGCAAATTCCATTCTTCAAAGACTTAAGTAACACTTTATTGGGTGTCATGAGTGAAATCTATTTCGAGTATTGCCTGAGGATGAAGAAGTCTGACAAGTCAATATCCGATTGCATCAAAGGCGGAAAATCTCATTTGTTGGACACAATTTTACAAGTGAGAAAACCCTCTCATAACATCAATTTGAATAGTGTGAATAGCGTTACCCCGCTGCAATTTGATCTTGATTTTAAAGCTGGTTTGCGACTTTGGAATCACTTCAAATCGTTGAGCCAAGCCATGAGTGAAGCAAGCTCGGACATCCTCTCTGTTGATGATATGAGAATTATTGAGAAAGCGGATGAAATAATTCGTGATTTCGCTGGGGAGATCATTTGAGCCGTATCAATGATATCGATGAGTACAGACTTCTAGATACTAAAACAAATTTGTAGATCATCCGCAATGAGGAGATAGAGGTATTTAGAGTAGAGAATTATATTCGCGATCTTTTTTTTTATTTTTTGGCACTACTTCGCTCTATCTTTTTCAGCAGCGATAATGCTTCCAAGTTGTCTGGTCAACAGAATCCTCGCATTCAATGCTAATCGTTCAATCTTCACTTCCGGAATTAGTGTTGGTAGCGACTTGAAACACCTGGTCACGGGAAAGGGACCTTTCGTTGATTTACCCACAATAAAACCCCTAGGAAACCCCGGGGGTTTTGTCAAAGTGCTATTACCTCAAGGCTCTATCCTAAATGTCCAGCTGACCTCTGTTTCATTCATCAAAGGAGATAATACCAAACTTCTGGCAAGATTGGCTCTTCAGTGTGGTGATATGTGGTATCAAGAAATTAAGCTGGGTGCCCCATGCACGCTCTTGTTATCGAATAATGAACTCTCGCTGCCAAACCAGACCTATGTGTCCGTTTGTAGAACTCAGAAATGGATTATTCCCAATATGAAAGATTTGCTAGCATGGTCGGGTCTTGATTTATCAATTATAAAGCGGTCACTGCGATTGTTTGTTGAGGGTAAGGGGTTTTTCATTGCAAGGGGTTATGGAAACATACAAAACTTTTACTTAAAGGAAGGGGAGCTGATCTTCATCCAATCGCATGTTTTGGTTGCAACGTGCTGTTCAATTGAGTCTGATTTCAACTTCGATGAGACCCTTAAACAAGATTCATTCTCACTCCGGACATTAAGTTCCATGTTAAGTCACCGTCTTTCTTCTATTTACAATTTGAGTGAGAGGATGAATTTAGGCGAATGGTATAAAACTATCAAAAAACATTTTCCAGGTTTGTCTAGCTTGCTAAATTTTTCTTGGGTCTCTAGAATAAAATCTATGATGGGGCTCAAGAGGCAAGACATTTTTGCTTACAAGAAAGTTTGTGGCCCAGGACAAGTTTTAGTGCAAAGCAAATCGTGTTGAAAAACACAGAGTCTGCATGTGTGAGTAGGTGTGAATTCTTACTTTATTACGGAGAGATTTCGGCAGAACTCCAAAGCAAAACAATAAACGACTACTGAGGAGAGCATCCTGAGATGTCCCCCAAAGCATAGAGAACTCATCTCGTATATCTTGAAAAGTGCCCTAGTATCTCGATGAAACTATGGATTAATTATCTTCACTCTGGCTTATTCCTCCTGGTAAGTTTTGCCAAAAGCAGAGGTACATAAATTGATTTGTAAATAAGGTGGTTCCCTATTTGATCCTGAATATAGTAGCAATTGATAAAGCGAGATTCGCACAGTAGTTAACTCAAGGTTTTAATTGAATTAATGCTAAAAATTGACGACATTAGCTCTCCCGGTGAATGGGAATTTTTCGCTCATGGTAATGCAAATTGCCTCTTTAAATATGTGGGAGAGTGTAACAGTCTCTATGGCAAACTTTTGAGATTGAGAGTGCAGAAAGAAATACTGAGCTACATATCGACTCGGGAATTACACGAGTTTATTGAATCGAAGTGCTTGAGTCTATTTCCGAAAGAAATAATTGATTCCGAATTAATTTCCATACCTTTAGGCTTTAGCTCAAAATTAAAGACAGCGGTTGAACTAATGAAAGAAGAAGAATATGGATTCCTCATTTCCAATATATTGCTAGGTGAAATTGAAACGTATATTTTGTCAAAAAACTGCGCACTTCACATTAAAATGCAGACAAGGGATGACGGTTCTGATATTGAAAGCGCCATAATTGAAATGAAGCCAAAATGGCTTTACAAGAATGAAAACAACTACTGTAGAACCTGTCTGCTTTATCAACTAAAAGGTTTTGAGAGGCATTTTTGTTCCCTTGACCTTTTGCATAATGAGACTGTGCAAAGCGGTGTTTTAGATTTGATCTCAAAAATCCCGGAACACGTCTTGAGGAGGCTCAAAAAATGTCAATATGATCTCGAGGAGAATTTGTGTGTATTTTTCAAGGATCCAGAGTGTGTGCTCAAAAGATTAAAGTACTTACAAGAAGTTCGGGATGATCGTGATCAAATTAAAAATTTGAGAAGTAAAGAGGATGTTCTGGAGGCTCTCTCAATGCTGATGACCTTGCGAGATGTTGGTATCTTCATAAAAATCTCGAAGTGCAAGAGCTCTCACGACAGAAGTTTACTCCGTAAACTCAAGCCTAGTGAAGACTTTTCGATTGAATCATTTGTTTATGATTTGGATTTGAAGTCACCCTCGAAGTTTGAGCACTGGGTGCACATAGAGACTAAACTAAGAGACATCTACGACTCTTATAATCTTCATTGGAGATTCTGTTCAAAATATTAATCTATCGCCCACCGTGCCACACTCTAATTACCACACATCTTCTTGGTATCTGTTTTGGACTTTCAACGAGCGAACTAATTCAGTGGCCTTTTCAATCAGAAGGGATCTTTGATCTGAAATTATTTGCACAAAACAGTTCTGAACATCCCTTGCCATCTTTGACGCATCACCACATACGTAGATATAGGCACCAACTTCCAAGAGCTTATTGATTTCCTCAGCTCTAGCCTTAATCTTGTCTTGTACGTAAACCTTCTTGAGGGGATCATCACGCGAGAAAGCAACATCCATCTCAAATGTGTCACCAAGTTTTTGAGCATACAACGGCCATTCATCTTTATAAAGATAATCTTCTTCACTTTTTCTGCATCCATGAAAAAGTAATATCTTTCCTAGCTTCACGTTATCAGAGGAATTTAATAAAGCAACCTTGTCTCTCACGAAGCCTCTCATAGGCGCTACTCCAGTACCAGGCCCGACAAGAATGACTGGTGTTGAAGGATTAGAGGGCAATTTGAAAGTCGACCTTCTGACGTGGACTGGTAGTTTGAAGTCTCTGAATTTTCCTTTCGGGCCCTGTAAATCATAAGTGGCAAATCTTTTACCTCTCTTACCGTTTTGAGAAAATTGGATATCTTTAATCAAGTTAGTGGCAACTCCAGTAATCATTCTTCCATCATGCTTTTCAGCCTCAACAACAGCGGTAATATGAATTTTTGACTTCTCTGATAAGGAAGACGAGGAGATGGAGTAGTATCGAGGCTGCAAGTGAGCGATAAGCTCCACTAAAAAGACGAACGGAACAGAATGCCAAGGCTCGCCGTCAGAAATTTCGAGAAGAGCATCAGCTAGATTCAAGTATTTGTTGTGGATCTTCTCGGCGAAGCGGCTTTTGTCGGAACCAAGAGACAAAGACTCCCTTTTTGCTTTCTCATTTGGAGCAAAGGGTGCAATTGAGTTGAGAGCCTGTCTCAGAATTGGACCCGAGATTTCGAGATGGTGTCTAATCACTGCGCCATATGTGATAGGGCTGTAAAATGGAAGCTGTGCAGTCGAATCTAATGCCTTCAAAGAAAAAACTTTGTCGACTTTGCTCTCCAAACCGAAACATTTGACAAATTGGTCAAAATTTTCATTCGAGTTTGAGGGCCAGATTGCCAAATGGTCCCCTGTAGAATACTTCAAATTTGAAGGGGATAAGTCAAACTCCGCGTGAACACACGATCTGTCCTCAGAATTAAATAATTCTTTACTGGAGGAAATCTGAGCTAAATATGGATGTAAATGGTCAAATGGCCCCTTAGTTTGGTCCGAATCGCCTACGATGTAGGTTCTGTCGGGCTCACCATTTGACACATAACCATCGGTTGCACTAAGCTTTTCTTCTTCGATTAACTCGAAAGAAGGATCATACGTCAATTCATGTTCCTCAAAGTCCAAAAGTTTTAAAGCATCGAAACATTCTTCTTTCCAAGCCAAAAAATCTTCATCCATTGTACCGACTCCGTCATCTCCTTGACCGTAGGGAGCAAATCGTTCAGCTCCAAGCAATTCAAGTTTGTCATTCAAGGATTTGCCCATAGCATTGAAGAATTCGTAAGTTGAATTTCCTAAAGCAAAAACAGTGTACTTCAAGGTTGCTAATTGATCTGCCTCACTATCAAGCCAATTGAAAAACTCAACAGCATTATCAGTAGGCTCTCCTTCACCGTAAGTAGCAATAACGAAAAAGAACAACCACTCTGGATTCAAATCTTGCAAATTATCGAAGTCATAATCAGCTAAATCAGCATATAAGACCTTCAAGCCAAATTTTGAGTTCAATTCTTTGGCTAACTTGTGAGCATAATCTTCAGCTGTGCCTGTCTGGGAGCCATAAAATACAACTGAATTCTTGTCATTTTGTTTCATTTTGGCCAAAAGGTCTCGGGTGTTTTCATCACCGCTAGAGGCCACAAAACCAGCCGAGTTGGCGCCATTATTACTTCCAATAAAGTCTTTACCGAAGTAAAAGGCAACCGCAATTGCAAGAGCAGCTATAACTGTTATATCTAATGTATCCAACATTGAGGCAAACTATGTGTATAGTTGGAATTTTCTCGGGAATTAATTTTATCTGCGAGGCCGACGCGGAATTAAACGACGAGCAAATACCTAATTTAGAAAGTCTTGATAACAAGCGAGTCGAGCTAAGTATGATGTATAAAGATATAAGAAGAAGCTCGAGGTTGAAAATTACTTCCAGCTTTTGAATGTCATAATTTTCTCAAATTTTTGTGCTGTGGTCCTGTCCACAAACAATTACTGGGGCATATGATATTTAAACGCATGTGGAAAACGGTCTTTGTACGATGACACTAATCGCATGATCCACTCGACAACATATTTTATTGAAGGTACAAGACATTCGAGTCAAAAGACAACGAAATCTTATTGCTTACTAGCTAAATGACTATTAAGATTTATATTCGTAGCTACTACAACTCAACTCTTTCGAAGTCCTATGCTGCATCTGCTATTTCACTCAGCGCCCCGCTTTCGGTATTCGCCGTGCGAAATTCGGGAAAGCAGCGCATTATTGCAGTTTTGGCCTTTCGCTGACCATCTTCCAGATCCACAACCTCGAGCAAAAAGTTTAAAATATCAGGCGGATGCAACTCTCTCACAGCACGTTTACCAAGAGAATATTCAGCACCCACTCCTGTATCTCCGTGGGGTAGTACTTTTTTCAAATATTCTTTTCTAGTCAACTCCGATAGTATATTGGGCGTATTCTTATTGAGTATTGGCACAGATAAATTAAGATTTTCGGAAAATCCGAAGTTGCTTAAAGCCAGAATGAGATCGGGTTCATTGATCCTATTCCCCGACAAGACCAAAAGCGTGACAACGATCATGATTAGCCCCCCTTGTAATTGCTCTATCGTGTTCACAAGGACAAAATCTCTCTTATTGCGCAGCATTAGAACCCCTGAATTCAGTAAATTAGTCAGCTTTCTATGCTCCGGATAAGATGTCCAAAGAGAATGTAGAATATCCTTCGAAACTGCTTCTAAGTTTGACGTTACAAGTATCTCACTTTCGTGGATTTCAAGCTTGAGGCCAAAAGTCTCTCTCATTTCATTGTCTAGAAGCAGCAACCACATTTTGGAATTCCCTTTCAAATTCTGCTTCTGTAGAACAGCTTGAATATGCTCTTTTCTGATTTTTAAGTTCCTTGAATATCTCCCCATAAGGATACGCAGCATTTGCGATAATATGGCTGCTCTCTGAAGACTCTCATTGTCACCGTTTTCTTCAGAGTCGTAAGGACTGTAATTAGAATTTTCATCCATATCATCATAAGGCTTCTTCGCCATTGTCAATGAGCTATACTTCAAAAAGTGTATGAGGGATCTTTTGCGCGGACTCCCTTCACTGAGGATGGCATACAGGAACGATGTATACTAAATAAGGTTTGCTGAGTTGAAGGCCCCTTTTGTTTTACCAATAGTCAGTATTCGTTAATAAGCGCACCCTTTAGTTCAAGCGGGCATATTCATTCACACAACACTTTTAATAGGGCTTTTCGGGAGTTAAGTGATGATGAGTTATCCATCCTTTGCTTATGTAAGGCAACTTGTGTGACTGGCAAATAGGTAGAATAAGTCTACAGAAGGCGAAATTCTTACGACTCAAACATGAAAGCTTTGATAAAAAATCAAAAATCTAACTCATTTGACTTGTAAATACGAATAAGTCTATTATTCCCTCGATTTTGTTTTTTCGATATCGACGCCGAGGACAATTTTGCATCTATACAGAACGAATATTTGAAGAGAATCAGTCCAGGTCCTCAGTAAACATCAGTACCTCTACACTAGTTAATATTGGTGGGTCTGGTGTCGGGAGACATCTTGGTATGTCCTCCCTCAGTTGATATATATTTCGGATACTCTTATAGAATAGCGGGAGCTTGTCCTTTTATTTTGGGGTGAGCCTTCACACGACCACAGTCACGTGAGTGACTGCGGTTCTAGAGAGACACGGAGCCGCGGCTCCTGTTTCTCAACAATATTAATTGCGAATTGATAAAATATATATGCTCGCCTTCACCATATTAAGGGTGATAGAAAATGTATCATAAGAACCAACGTTTTCAGCTTTGCAGTATCACTCAGGTTAGTCCTCGTCATCCCCTACTAGAATCTTTTGCTCACTTATTCTCACGAATTTGGAATTCAAGAGACCAGGCGCTTACATTCTAAAATGAAAAGAGTTTTAAGCTAGAGTTTGAAAGGTCTCATTTTTATTAACAAACTTTTGATAGCCATATTTCATCTGTAATTGAAGTCCAAGAATGATTGTGTTTGTCTTGGGAGTGTTTATGTCAATATATTCTTCTAAAATAAATACTTTAATCATCGGACGGCCTCTAGGAACTATGCTTAGACGAGTCAATTTGACGGGAATCGCTAAATACCCCTCTACCCTCACCTTGTTTATTTTGCCCGGAGTCCGAATCGGATCTGCTTTGTTTACATCTTTTGTCTGCGTTTCGAGATGCAAGAAGTGTGCATAGGCGGTGTGCGAAGACGTGCGCACACACGTCTGTACACGCGTGTGCAAACGTGTGCACATAGACGTGTTTGCGTCTAGGCTTGCGACATTCCACATAAGCCGCCAAACCTCGAGAGAGCCTTCTATATAAAGTGTTGGTATATGTATATATTCACAATATGAATATATCACTTGAAAACTGAGTGTACCGTTAGGAGTTCGCTTGTTTATATAGTACTTCAATGCAGCTAGGAACAGCGAAAAGTTCTATGCACTTATAACAGACGTCATCGAGACACTGTAGTTTAGATTATTAACCGCATCAACTCAATATCGTTATGCGACCGCGGAGGGGCGATTTTCTGTAGCGAGATTATTTGTAAGCTACGCTCACGCGCTTGGCGCGTGCTTACCCGCTAAAAGGAAATCAAAGTCTTCAATTTGTGTATTGAGATCAATTAAACTAATTCAGAGCGAAAAGATATCAGGTCATAATACTATTATAATGAAGTCTTTGCAAAGAAGAAGCTAACTTTGTAGATCTGATGTGTGGTATTGTAATTCTTGTTTTGATTTTATTTTATTTCGGCTCTACACACGCGTCTGCGCATGTGTGTCGCGATTTGCGTGATATGCCGTGCCAACGCGCTTCTTGTATATATATCCCTCAGTATCCTCATTTTTTCTTCCTTTCCCTTGCTTTTACACGCGAAGATAATTTTTTAATATGTACGTGTTTAAAAGAGACGGTCGTAAGGAGCCAGTTCGCTTCGACAAAATCACAGCAAGAATACAGAGATTATGTTACGGTCTCGACACTGAACACGTCGATGCTGTCGCGGTCACGCAACGTGTTATATCAGGTGTCTATCAAGGTGTCAACACTATTGAATTGGATAACTTGGCTGCTGAGACGGCTGCATACATGACAACGATCCACCCTGATTACGCTATTTTGGCTGCGAGAATTGCTGTCTCCAATTTGCACAAACAAACCACAAAGCAATTTTCTCAGGTAGCCAAAACGTTGTATAACTACATTAATCCTAGGACCAACTTGCACTCGCCTATGATTTCCGAAGAGACATATAAGGTCATTATGGAGCATGAGAATGATTTGAACTCAGCTATTGTGTATGATCGTGATTTTCAGTTCAACTTTTTTGGATTCAAGACTTTAGAGAGATCTTATTTACTCAGAGTTAATGGAAAAGTTGCTGAGAGACCTCAACATTTATTGATGAGAGTCGCAGTCGGTATTCATGGTAATGACATTGACCGCGTTATTGAAACTTATAATTTGATGTCTCAGAGATTTTTTACTCACGGATCACCAACGTTGTTCAACGCTGGTACCCCCAGCCCTCAAATGTCATCTTGTTTTCTTGTTGCTATGAAAGAGGACTCTATTGATGGTATTTATGATACTTTGAAGACATGTGCTTTAATCTCAAAGTCTGCTGGTGGAATCGGTTTACATATACATAACATTAGATCTACGGGTGCTTACATTGCTGGTACCAATGGTACTTCTAATGGAATTATCCCTATGGTACGTGTCTTCAATAACACTGCCCGTTACGTGGATCAGGGTGGAAACAAAAGACCTGGTGCTTTTGCGCTTTACTTAGAGCCATGGCATGCAGACATCTTTGACTTCATTGATATCAGAAAGAATCATGGTAAGGAGGAGATCAGAGCTAGAGACTTGTTTCCTGCTCTTTGGATTCCAGACTTATTCATGAAAAGAGTCGAGCAAAATGCCGAATGGACTTTGTTTTCTCCTAACGAAGCCACTGGATTAGCTGATGTTTACGGAGACGAATTCGAGGCTTTGTATGAGAGGTACGAAAGAGAGGGCAAAGGAAGATCTACAGTGAAGGCCCAAAAGCTTTGGTACGCAATTTTGGAGGCTCAAACTGAGACTGGAACCCCATTTATGTTGTACAAAGATGCATGCAACAGAAAGACCAATCAGAAAAACTTGGGTATGATCAAGTCCTCCAATTTGTGTTGCGAGATCGTTGAATACTCTGATCCAAATGAAGTTGCTGTCTGTAACTTAGCTTCGATTGCTTTGCCTTCTTTCATTGAGAAAGATTCAGAGAATTCTTGGTACAACTTCGAAAAGTTACACGATGTCACTAAGGTTGTTACAAGAAACTTGAACAGAATTATTGATCGTAACTTTTACCCAATTGAAGAAGCCAGAAGATCGAATATGAGAAACAGACCAATTGCTTTAGGTGTCCAAGGTTTGGCTGATGCATTCATGATGTTGAGATTACCTTTTGACTCCCAGGAGGCTAAGGAATTGAACATTCAAATTTTTGAAACCATCTACCACGCTGCTGTTGAGGCTTCTATTGAGTTGGCTCAAGAGGAAGGCCCTTACGAGAGTTACGAGGGCTCTCCTGCATCTAAGGGATTGTTGCAGTATGACCTATGGGACAGAAAACCCACTGATTTGTGGGACTGGGACACCTTGAAGGCAAATATGGCCAAGCATGGTCTCAGAAACTCTCTTCTTGTTGCGCCAATGCCAACTGCGTCTACTTCCCAAATTTTAGGTAACAACGAATGTTTCGAGCCTTATACCTCAAACATTTATTCGAGAAGAGTTCTTGCAGGAGAATTTCAAATCGTGAACCCTCACATGTTGAAGGATTTGGTTGATTTGGGAATTTGGGATGATTCAATGAAGAATAGCATCATTGCTAACAACGGTTCTATTCAAGGCTTGGCTAATATTCCTGATGAGATTAAGGCATTATACAAGACTGTGTGGGAGATTTCTCAGAAGCATATCATCGACATGGCAGCAGACAGAGCAGCATTTATTGATCAATCTCAGTCATTAAACATTCACATCAAAGACCCAACAATGGGTAAATTGACGTCTATGCATTTTTACGGATGGAAGAAGGGATTGAAGACCGGTATGTACTACTTGAGAACTCAAGCAGCAGCAGCAGCAATTCAATTTACCGTCGATCAAAATTCTGCATTGGCAGCAGGCAAGAAGATTGCAACTCTAGACAAATTGAAGCAAAGAAAGTATGTAACAAAGACAACAAGAAGCGGGACTTCATCACCACAAGTCGAAGAGGTTGGACGTGCTTCTTCTACTGAACCAACTTCTTTGGAGAATTCGCTCAATGATTTCAAGATCGAGGACAAGGAGGGACAATCCGACGGTGTCGAACAAGCCGACTCAAGCGAGAAGAATGATGATGGAGAGACAGAGGCAGACATTTTTAGCTCGAAAGTCATTGCATGTGCTATTGATAACCCTGAATCCTGCACCATGTGTTCCGGCTGATTGTCTTTGTACACAACAGCCTTGTATAATATGATTTTTAATAAATAAAACTAGTGAGCTAAGTGTACAGTTAAGTAGCAAAGAACCTAAAGAAAAATGCTATTTTGCTGCAGAATCAGAAACTTAATCAATGCTCGCGCAATTCGGATCCCAACAATCACTTCAAGTCGACACATTCTTCAATCGAAAGTCGCCTTCATATTTGCTTTAAACTTTGCATAAGCTGAACAATGTCTGCTGCTGACACTCAAAACCAGGAAATAAGTTGGCGCATGTCCTTTTCTCCCGACGTGCTGAATATGACAGAACGATGGTTAGCAGATCCCACTTGAAGTTCATCACATAAACATGGTAGCACTCTACCAAACAGGAGTTGTTTAGATATGCAAAGGTCCACTAATTTATTTATGCCCTTTCGAACAATTCAAAAAATCCATAAAAAGTTGTATCACCGGTATTTCTGCTCTAAGCTTGATCAACAGGTGCTTGCAAGAATCAATTTTTGCCAAGCTTTGCTTGCATAGCGGGAGTGCGAGACTTCTTGACAGCATGAGCTTATGGGGTTGTAATTACAGATCGAAGACAATTTCAATCCATTTTACTCAGTGTTTTCATTCTCTTGTATAGAAGGATTTGACACAACGAAGCGCTTTGTCGGCAAAAAACGAGAATTATCGCAGTAGGGTGCAACATATCTGCAGTGCATCATAAATATGCAGGTATATGGTTCGTGCTTCAAAACCTTACATGCAAGACAAGTCCTCTCTTTATTCTTCCACCCTGGATAAACTTATTTAATGATCTCGACGATGCTTGGAAATAGACTGAATTAGAAGAAAATGAGGATGGCACAGTACAGTAGTGTTTGTGATCATAGTGTGTCCAAGAAGTAACTGCTATACATGAAAAATTTCTATTCACTAAAATCCTTTGTTGACCCCAACACCAAATCCGTTCAAACCAAACTTTTGAGCAGAGCCAAATAAATTTTTGCAAACTGTTCGGACCAAAACATAAACTGAATAACCCACGATTTGCAAATCATTTCCGCCAGAAACTTCAACGACCTTTAGGGACAAAATCACATTTTGTACTCACTCTGCAAATTTGTAAAACAACTTTCATTTGTGATTAGCTAGTCTTCCCAGTCCCCAGTCATGAATTATAATGAAAGTAAAATTGCTCTTTAAGGATAGAAAGAATAAATCGTTCTGAAAATGATTGGGGTGCTACAATGATTTAAAGAACTTTAGGTATTCCTAGCCTTCATCCATGAAAGCTTTGAAGCACTTCGACGATGAATTTCATATAGTCATTTTTTTTTTTTTGAGTGAAGATAAGCGTATTACAAGACACTAGAAGAAAATAAAACTGAAAGTGCACAGATCAAATAGACACTATCGATGCCCGGAAAGTCTACCACGCTGAATGGATCATACCATCAGATGCTTAAATGAACGTATATTGACGGAGAAAAGTTCAGGAATGAAACTTGTAGTAAAAGTATGCTATTATACTTAAGATCAAAAATTTGTGGTGTATTTTTGCTACAAAAAAGTTAATAGTTGGAAAGCAGAAAGGCTCAGACTAATTGTAGTTATGAGCGTTGGGCGTGCAATGCGAGGGGCAGGTGCGTAATCAGCAACCCCCTTACTCTATCGGTACCCACAAAAATATCGGTAAAGTTACATTGAGCAAGAAAATATTAGACATCAAATGCCCACTGTTAAACTCCATGAAGAAATTGTTAATTGCGTGGTCAATATGTAGATTCAGTCAAGGTTTATGAAACTCTGTCTTGACATATGCATGATGCGCACATGACGTATTGAGTCAATGGGCATGTAACTTGGTCCAAGAGTGGCTCACTAATCTGCCTGTATCAAATCTAAAAGGCGTGCGATAAGGCTTCATTGACGCAACGATAAGCCGTACATAAACAAAGACTAAAATAACGTGGCATACGCATGAAAGGGGGGAGGCTGTCTCGGACTTCTTCGTTGCCGTGCGATAGAGTGGCTCAACGCGTACAAGAGACCACACGAAGAGCTTCCATCACAGGTAATACTGATAAAACTCCCATATGCTTCTGAATCTAAATCTTGGTAAATTTGAAAGCAAAGACAACTACATTGATTCAATAGATTTCTGCTCTGGGAATTTAGATGGGGTAGGCATCGAAGACAAGTTACCAATATTAAAGCGGCGCATAAAGTAACTAAGCCGTTTTCAAACCGCTGTATTTGAATTTTCAAATCTTATTATAAGACCATAACACATTTAGTCATCATAGATCTGACCGGTGGGAATGCATCCCTGCATCGGTGATCGAGGTTTCTGAAACTTCGCAAAGATCTGTGGCTTCTGAATGTATGTTCATGCGTTGCCGCAACGCGGCATATGCTGGTAAGATGCAAGAACACGCTCGAGGTCACTTCCACAGATTAAGTATAGAAGCTTACTAATTTATGCCTCTAAACCCTTGTCGTAGGTGCGAGAATTATAAAGGCGATAAACTAGGATACCCCATTTTTCCTTTTCATTTGCAATTGTGAGTGGGTTCGGGCAATCGGGCAAGTGGAGACCTCTCCGATACCAAGAATAGTCAATAATTTCATAACCATCATGCGCGTCGAGGGTAAGCTGCCCGCTAGATCGTTCAAACTTAAATTCACTTGAAAATACGATCATGTTTTTTTCATTTGTACACAGAAAGCTTCATCACCTTCTATTAGGTCAGGTGGAACCAACAGAAGTCAAGCTAAACAAACCTTTTCATTCACCTCATTGCAAATCCAGCAAGCTATTGCCTGACGTAGAGAACAAGACAAATCAAGACCAGTAATAGACGCGTCTCAGTTTAACATCACCCCACATATGTGCATGTTGATTTGATGGTGGTCTTAGTCGAAGATCACGACAGTTTCCCCAAAGAGTAATCAAATGCTTGTAGGTTAGACGGTGGAGTTCTTCGTGCATAAAAATGAAAGCGAGATGGAGAATATGCAAACACGCTTAAAATAGTTGGTGCCGTGTGGTCAGATGGCATTCTCGGGATATCAGGAACGCGGACTCCAAATTTCCCAGAGTCTGTAGAATGATAAAATTAAAGTTTTAGTGAAAATGGGCTTGGAATTCATCTTCGACGATTACGTCCTAGTACCATGAGCTAACAATACAGATTAGTTGTGTGTTTGACAAGTCTAATTCTTGCTGGAGTATATCCATCGACTCGGCAATGTAGAGCTGAATATGCGGGTTTGGTATCTAAGGTGCAGTACGGCGTCTGCAATACCTTAAGTCCGGGCCGTTTTCGGGCCACAAGTTCACTATTTTACATGTCGAAATTAGTCTTCAGAAACGATTAAGATATTTATGAATGAAATTTACTGTATATTTTTTTTTAGTGACGAGTTTTGATGGTCTTTACAGGGTCTGAAGATGGTATTATCATCGGAAATGTGACACCGCTTTGTTCTTTCTTTTTCATCGCGACGAACGGCATCAAGCTATATGCAAGACTGCAGTCTATGTACTCTCGGCTACATTACTCTGTTAGACTAGGAGGAGTATAAGTTCATAGATATGCAGACGAATGCAGTCATACGGCTGCCGTGTGATTAGTGGGGCCCGTTCCGCGCTGCGTGAGGCGGTTGGTTCCTATCAGGCTCGTAAATTCTGCTGATAAGGTCCACAGTTTTGCATGACTACAATGCATTTAAGAGACATTTGCCCATCCACGAATGTAGCCTATTTTTTTTTTTTTTGTTCTATCATCAATCAAGTTTCAAATAGAGTTGCATAGAATTAAATCACTTCACTTTATAACTCCAATTTCTCTTCGTTGCTTGTCTTGATTAATACAAAGGATGGAGAAATTAAAGAACTTTGTGACCGAGCGTGTCTATCACGACGAGAAGAACGTCTCCTCGGACGACGGGGCCGAAGACCAAGGGCTCTCTGCAGTCAAATCGGCCGAGTTTGACCCTATCACATCGCAACTTGCTACTAAGCTCACCACAGATGACTACGCTGGTGTTGTCATCGAGGATGACTCTCCATACCCAGAAGTCAGAGCTTCGGTCCCTTCTTCTGACGACCCAACGTTACCCCAGAACACACTTCGTGTTTGGGTTCTTGGTTTTATTTTAACAACCTTGGGATGTGGTATGAACACTTTGTTCGCTTTTCACAGTCCAACATTCAGTATCTCCACCTATGTGACGTCTATTTTAGCTTTCCCACTTGGTAAGCTTTGGGCCAAGGTGGTTCCCGATGTGAAAGTTTTTGGTATGAGGTTGAACCCCGGTCCCTTTAACTTGAAAGAGCACACAATCATCACAATCATGGGCTCCGTTTCCTTCGGAGGTGGTGCTGCTTACGCTACCGATATTCTTACTGCTCAGAATAAATTTTACGGCTCCGACTTTGGTGTTGGATTCGCTATTTGTGCCATCTTGTCCACCCAGGTTATCGGTTTCTCTTTGGCTGGTTTGGCTCGTCGTTCTTTGGTTGACTCCCCTTCTGCAGTGTGGCCTTCTAACTTGGTCACCTCTACTTTCTTGACCAACATTCATGTTAACGAAAATCACCCTGCACTGGGCTGGAAGATCTCTAGACTTGCATTCTTCAGTATTGTTTTCGGTGGATACTTCCTTTATAACTTCTTTCCAAGTTACATCTTCACCGCCTTGTCATACTTTGCTTGGCCAACATGGATTGCTCCAAACAACAAGGTGGTTAATCAAGTGTTCGGAGCCTCCAGTGGAATAGGCTTCTTGCCAATCACATTTGATTGGAATCAAATTGCTGGCTACATTGGTTCTCCATTGATCCCACCTGCAACTACCATCCTCACTATTTTTTCATCCATTGTGATCATATTCTGGATCGTGGTGCCTGCTGTGTACTACTCCAATACCTGGTACTCCAAGTACATGCCTTTGTCTTCGTCCGGATCTTATGACAGATACCAACAAACATACAATGTGTCTAAGATCGTTAACAAGGCAACCTTGAGATTCGATGAAAAGGCATACAAGGACTACTCTCCCTTGTTCATCTCCTCCACGTTCGCTATTTCTTATGGTTTGTCTTTTGCATCTATTATCGCAACATTGGTGCACACTGTGTTGTTCCATGGACAGGACATTATTCAACAATTCAAGGCCAAGGAAAAGCCTGATGTGCATTTGCGTTTGATGAGAAAAAACTACAAGAACATCCCAGAGTGGTGGTATGGAATTGTGTTTCTTATCTCTTTTGCTTTGGCTATTGTTACTGTGAAAGTGTGGAATACTGAAATGCCAGTTTGGGCTTTGATTGTCGCTTTGATCATCGCCATTATTTTCTTGTTGCCAGTCGGTATCATCTATTCCAAAACCAACATTGCTGTCGGTTTGAACGTCGTCACTGAGTTTATTATTGGTTACATGGTTCCAGGTAAGCCATTGGCTATGATGTTCTTTAAGACTTTTGGTTACATCACCAACAACCAAGCCGTGACTTTTGCCCAAGACATGAAGTTGGGTCACTACATGAAGATTGACCCCCGTCTTCTTTTCTGGGCACAAATTACCGCCACCATTTGGGGTTCTTTGGTTCAAATCGGTGTCATGAGATGGTCTTACGGAAACATTGTTGATTTGTGTTCTCCACATCAAAAGAACAACTACACCTGTCCTAACGGCCGTGTGTTCTTCAACGCTTCTCTTATTTGGGGTGCCATTGGCCCACAAAGAACCTTCGGCTCTGGTGCTGTGTACAACAGTTGTCTCTTCTTCTTCCTTTTGGGTTTGTTGCCAGCTGTGAATTGGTTGATTTTGAAGAAATGGCCAAACTCCAAGATCAGATGGTTGAACTGGCCTGTGTTCTTCTCCGGAACAGGTCTTATTCCTCCTGCAACCCCATACAACTATGCCACTTACTGTATGTTTGGTGCCTTTTTTAGTGTCTTTGTCAAGAGAAAGTGGACTAAGTGGTATTTCAAGTACAACTACTCTCTTTCTGCAGGCTTGGACATCGGTCTTGCTTACGGAACCTTGATTGTGTTTTTGTGCTTGCAATTGACTAATACCAACTTCCCAAGTTGGTGGGGTAACGATGTGGTCAACGGAACTCTTGACACCAACCTTGAGACTATCTCCAATGTCTTGAGTGAGGGCGAATTTTTCGGTCCTACCACTTGGTAGTAGAACCGGCTGTTAACCAACACTTGTTTAATTCTTTTAATACATGTACTTAGAAAATCAATCCATAGTAGTGTATTCAGCGAGCATTGTGCGCGCACCGACCTAAACTTTATTCTGTAAGTAGACTGATATCGCATAGATTAAGCGTAACTATCGCGTGCGATGCGCTTTGCAGATGCACCATTGTTTTTTAGGAGCCCACTATATACACAGCATCGTAGCTTTTGGAACAAAAGTTCCTCGGGTAACGGCTAGTATAGATGAATGGACCACCTTTGTTATAATTGCTTTCGGTGTCTAAGTACGCAGGTGCTCGAATGTGGTTTTTTTCGCGGAGATCGGGAATCTCTGTTTTCGTTCTCATCCATGCACCTATTTCATGCCGACTTATGAACTTTCGTATCTAGACAATCTGGAGTCCGATTCGCGGACTGACTCAATTTCAATGTATCTCAGTTCTGAATATTCAGAGACACCTTCTTTGGTCCTGAACGGGGGAAAAGTGGCTCAAACTCGGAATTTTTTCGGCAGCTTGGCCGCTTTTCTATGGGAGGGGCCTCGAGTCCCAACAGACTTGCCTCCAAGTGCTCGGGAAGGTCCATCGAGATTTGAAAACCTTACCCAGAAATTCCACCAGCGATTTTCGTGGCACCAACGAGCACTCGGACTTTCGATTTACTTGTTTCTTTGGCTGATGATATGGGCGCAGATGCTTCTTCCATATCTCCAAAATGCACCTACTCTCTCCAATGGAGCTCGTGTGATGACCTTATCGTGCCAGGATGCTTTTTGGAGAGGCAAAAATGATGCATGTGGGCTCAATGCTGCAAAATGTGAGCCTAATGAAGACATAATTTTTAGGTGCCCTGCACTTTGCGACCGTGGGAGTTGGCTTTACTCTCTGCGTGCGGTTGGTTCACTGAATGTGAAATATAGAGGCTTCTTCATTGGGGGAGGGAAAATAAAGGATCGTTCCGAACAAGCCTCACAACTCTCAAAACCTTATCGTGCAGACTCATTTCCATGTGGAGCTGCCGTTCATTCGGGCTTGATTTCTCCCTTTTCCGGTGGATGTGCACGGATATCGTACACTAGTGCTCTTTCTGATTTTCCACTGACAAAAGGATTCTATGGTGTTCTGAATTCTATTCCTTTTCGTTCTTTCTTTCCCTTTGCATATTTTTTTACCCCTCTTCCGGAACACATATCAAACTGTCACGACCCTAGGCTTTCGGTGTTGCTCCTAAATATCTTCATGGGAATTCCAATTATGGTTTTGGGTTCTGGATCCGCAATTTACTGGACCATGGCGACTGTCGGCTTTTGGACCATTGTACTAGCCACAGATCCGCCGATAGACGTGGATCCTCAAGTACCAGAAACTTTTTACCTGCTCATTTCAGTTGGGCTCGAGCGGTTTCTTCCCACATGTTTTGTGCTTTACGTTCTCTGGGTGACAAGTGTTAAAAGAACGTTTTCTAGCCTCGAAACTAGATCTTACATGCCATTCGTACAGGAATACAGTACAACAAATGGCCACCCATTTTCGCCGATTGATATTCCAAGACCCAATAGTGTGCGCTGGTATGCTACCATTCTCTGGTACCCATTGTTCTGGCTTGGGGTTCTCAATAATATGACTTTTGATCGTCTTCCTGTTGATAGGCTAACATGGCACGATCTCCAGACACAACCAGGAGCATTGGTCACGGTAGCAGCGGTGGCTCTGGTGCTAATTGTGTGTATTTTGTGCCAAGGCTTCTTTGTGTGGTGTCTGGGCCGATTCTGGAAGCTTTTGACCATGTATGGCCTCATTTTCTCGCTGTTCATAATATTGGCCAATCTCCAGGGCTTGACTCTCAGAATACATCATTATATTTTTGCATTGGTGTTCATTCCAGGCTGTTCTACGCGCGGAAAGACTGCACTCATGTTCCAAGGAATCTTACTTGGTTTATTTCTCCTGGGTGTTTCTCGGTGGGGGTTCGCTCTGATAGCCGAGACAAATTTATCCTTGTTGAGAGGTGAGCCTCTGGGTCAACTCCCACCGCCAACAATCACCAGCCTAGCAGGTGGTATTTTACTTTGGCTGCAAAATGCAACACAAAGTACGGTCGATTCAAAAAATTCTGGTCGGATTTCTATCCTTATCAACGATATCGAGCGCTTCAATGGCGAAAATAATGGAGCTTTTGACTTGGGTGACCATATCAACAAAACTGAAGAGCTTCGCGCTTTGGCGACTATGGAGAACTCAACTCAGCTATATATTCGACTCGCAAAGTACCCAGACGGAGGCAAGGAACACGGCGACTATACGCAGGCCGCTATAGTTGAATATCCAAGCTTTGAGTTCCAGCTTCCGCCTCCTGGTATCACTTGAGACGGGCTCTGCAATGCTTGATGGTTAGTTAGACAAAGTATTGAACTTTGATCCTGTGTATAAGAAAGACAGATTATTTGAGTTCACGTAGAGCCAGACATTTTTAAAGAGCTATCTATGTAAGAAAGGTATATATTTCGGATAATGAATAGCTAATAAGAGTTGATTATAAGTAATTGATTAATAATAGAACATGTCACAAATTCCATTTTTGGGGAAGGTGGACCCGTGCACCAGAATGCCCGCGCTTGGTCGCGGGTAAAGAACACGCCAAACAGATTCTACACATAAACCGGCCAAGTCAAGATGGAAAAAACTGCCTCCGGGGAACTCTTCACCCTCAGAAATCAATTCTACACAGGTCAACACCATAAGGTCATTTCGTATGATGTAGCGCTGTTTTCGCAGCCCGCTCAGCTCAAAGTTTTGGAACTTCAAATCAGGTCCACCCTGGCTCTTTCTCGAGACGCCTCGCAGTTGATTGAGCTTGGAA
This sequence comes from [Candida] ipomoeae, assembly GCA_002370145.1. Classification (NCBI taxonomy): domain Eukaryota; kingdom Fungi; phylum Ascomycota; class Pichiomycetes; order Serinales; family Metschnikowiaceae; genus Metschnikowia; species [Candida] ipomoeae. The sequence continues at coordinate 50,194 of NKZK01000725.1, forward strand.
AGTCGTTGTTTCCGGAAAACGAAGGCTTTTTTCAAGTTTTACAGGCCTGGGATGATTTAAAAACCTTTGGAACCGATGATTCTACTTACTTCGATGATGTGCAAGAGGCCCACTTCGAAGCCGAGGCCGTTTTGACTGCACTCTACTTGGTGAAGTTCCGCAAGGATGTGGACCAGGCTCTCGTTTTGTTGAGCAAATTCATCAAGAGAGGATCGGAAAATCCACTTGAGTTGGAACCTTACTTGCTCTTAGTACAGTTGTATTTGTACAGAGAGAACTTCTCCGAGGCATACAAAATCTACGAGGACTTTAAATCATTTCCTTACAGTGCTAAGGACGACATTGTCTACCATGTGTTGGAATCTTGGATCATGGCAGTCAAGGGAGAATCTGACAATATTAGCAACTCCTACTACTTCTACGATGAGTTGTTGTCCAACGACTTTGACGAAGATCCTCAGGGCAAGTTCAGAATTTTGAATGTGTTGTTTGTGATGACATTGCAATTGAAACACTTACCTGAGGCCAAGGAGATCTTGGACCAAATTTCTGGTTTGGACTACAAAGACAATTCCGCCGCAGACTTGATTGCAAACAAGATCACATACGAGTATCTCACCAATAGTGGTGCCAATGTAGTCCTGTTGTTACGGGAGTTGGCAGCCGCGGATGCTGAACATCAATTGCTTAAGGATTACAAGGAGAAGAATGAAAGATTTGATGCTATTGTTGAGAAGTACCAAGTGGTCTAGAAATACAATGAGGCCCGGGTCGAAAATAGATTTGTAGGTGAATGAAATCCACTTTTAACCTAACTAAGTTTTTAAGACTCCACGATCACTTCAATTGTTCATGCTACTTTTGTTACAATTAATTGCGGTATCGAAATTTTGTGTCCTGACCAATTACTCCTCTAGTTTAACAACCTCACCAGCTTCGTTGAACTTTAAGCCCTCTGCTAGCAACCTTTTTTCAATCTCCTTCAACTCATTTTCTCTTTCCAAAAGCTCCTTTCTTTTGGTAATCAAATCTTGATGTACTCTTTCCTCGAACTTTTTCAAGCGCTCCTCTTCCAACTTGATCTGCTCCTCCTTGGCCAAGTAATTAGAAGACCCAAGTTCTGGCGACCCTTTATCATCGTCGTCTCTGCCTTCTTCATTGTACTGGAACTGTTTTCCAGATAATGCTTCTGTTCTGTAGTTTTCGTAAATGATGTCATGTGTAATCTCCTTGAACTCGTTCAAATGTGTGATTAGAAGGACGTTCTTCAAAATGGTGAAGTCATTGGTCTCTGGTAATTCAACATTGATTGGTACCGCATACTCGGGGTTCAACACCCTCAATTTCACCATGTCGTCATCATCTTTAGACTCCTCATAGGTATTTGCTCCAATCACGGCAAACGGAATTAACAGGTTCAAATATTTGTTATAAGCGATGATCTCGTCATCTATGTAGTCCTCCTCATACTCATACTCATTGAATTTGTAGAAGTTGATTTTATAGTTGGTCAAATCCTCTAAGATCAATCTTTTATTCAACTGCAATTCTTCCGGAGTCAAGGCATCAGCCTTGGCTATGACTGGAATGACATTCACGAGATTGCTCACATGCTGCAAGAACTTGACATCAATCTCAGACAACCCATGGCCTGTGGCATTGATCATATAGATCATTACGTGTATCCGGCCGTCCTTGAAACGAGGATTTCTTTTGACCCTACTTTCCTCTAAAAGAACCTCGTCGTATTGATGTCTGATGAAGTCCACCACAATTTTGAAGTCGTCATCACAATTGATGGCGTTGGCAAAGTTGGGCGTGTCGATGATATTCAAGGAGATCTTGTGGCCATCATTGTCCTCTAACTCAACATTTTCATGCCTCAAAGAGAGCTTTTTAGTTGAAACGTCCTGCGTGGCCGTAGAAGAAGTTGGCACAATTGAGTTACCGCCACATAAGGAGTTAATAAGTGTGGACCGTCCCAGACCACTTTCACCAATCACCATAAACGAAAAGTTGATGGTTTTCTTGATAGTTTTTCTCTTCCTCAAGGCAGACGAGGAGGTATTATATTCCGACATTTTGGTGTTTAACGCTCAGGTATGTGTGCGGACTGCTGAAAGTAGATTTTAGACACCTTTATCGAGTAAAGCTATCGCTGTTTATGCGAAGTTTGTTGTTCGAGCTCGTCTCGGGACACGGCCTGCACATAGTATATATCGTGAGCCCTTCAATTAGAAGTGCGACTGCAGAAGGCACCTTGGCGATCGTTTCTAGTAAGAATGTGAAACAGATGTATCAAACTATGGGGAGGATAATTCCCGAAAATACTTCATGAACAACCAGTACAACAGTGGCATATATGAGATAAGATTTGTTCATTTGATAGTCGGTTGTGGTCGGTGTGCTTATTTTTGCCAAGCAGGTGGCACTGCCACATTATTTGAGGAAGCGCGTATACAGTTTTCCAAAGCCACTCTAAGCATCCATTTTCAAAAAAGCGCTCGATTCACTGTCTTCCAGTACCACTTGTTCATCAAAACAATGGTTGTTTTGGTACTTATATAGCAGTAAATTATAATTCAGGCCTGAATAGGAACATCACTAGGAAAACAGGATTTAAGCCAGAATAGGAAATCCAGCAGCAATTTTTTTTAGAGGCCATGATGAATTGTCAAAAATTTGCTGTTCACCTGAAAACGTCAAAATTGAGTAAATTATCTGTTCCAATTTAGAAATTTCAGTCTTTTTGGCATACTCTATACTTGGCTTTCACTTTCGCAATTATGAGACAAACAGTACACTTCTGGAACGGAGGATGAAAGCGGGAAGAAGTGAGCTCAGACTGAATGGCAAATTCATACTAGAAACTCAATGAAAGGTTTGTACAAGGAATACCTTTATGTTTTTCATTAAGTCTTTCATAATTCTGCTTTTCATTTGAGTAGCCCCAAAATTGATTCAAGAACCTGTGCACAACCTTTTATGTTGAGTGACTATGTAAATGCCTTAACAAGTCGGAACAATCCGGGTGGACTGATAACATTATATGGCCAATGAAGGTCTAGAGAATTGCGTGAGTAAACCTAAAGATACTTTCGAGCACACTCACAACAAGCCATTTATAAGTTGGTGACCACGTTGTTGAATTATGCACTCTAGTATGACGATTAACATAAGGCAATACAAAATAGTGCTACTAATTTTAATCTATTGAGCTCATCTCTGGAATAAAACACAGATAAATAAACAATGAAACTAGATCCATCTCTTCTTGTTAGCACTCGAGAAAGAAGCGGCCACCACACGTGACGAGGCCGGGTAGAAAGATGACGGATATGCAGCCACCGGGGCAGTGTTCACCTTAGAAGCAGGAGTGTATGTCCATCCTGCCGTAATAGTAGAGAACACGTTGGGCGAGGGTCTCAACGTCGAGTAAGGAGTGTACGCAGACGTCAGATGACGATTGGAGAACAGCTTGAATGAGATACTTGTGCCTGGTTGCGTTTGCATGGGAGCATATCTCGTTCTTCCAGTTTGCTCGACATATGGGACTGTGAAAGACTTGGAGTCGATCGGCTTGGTTGCAGCGCCATCACCAACCAAGACCTGCGCACTTGGGCCATCTCCAGTGACCGAGAGAAGCGAAGCAGGGAACGTCAAAGTCGAAGCATCACCACCCATACCTCTCAAAGTGAACCGGGGAGTGTAATGAATGGTGAAACCCAGCGAAAACTTGGCATACACCTGTATGAAATAAATTCCATTTGGGTAGTCGCTGGCAGTGATTGTTGCCGTGTAACTCGTAGAGCTTTTGCTGACACTAGTAGAGAGCGTATCGACGGGTTTGATAGCACTGTTTGGACCACTGCACAAAACGATGGAATAACTCTGTACTTTATCCAACGATGAGTCGTCTGACGAGCTATCAGCGTCGTCATCCCACTTAATTTGGATACTGACGTCACCTCCGGAGGCTGAGAACGACTGACCAATTCCTGGCGAGGTAATGGAAACATCTGCCATAGCCCCCGAAAATAGGGAGATGAAAACGGCGTAGAAGATGGCAGAAAATTGCATGATGTATTGGAGAAACGATGTAGGTAGTGGTCTTAGAAATGTGTTAGGTCTAAATAGTCTTCAGAAATCTGCTATGTGAAAATAGTCTTGTATGTTAGGTCACGAAGTTGCAAATGCGTTGAATTTTTGTAATGGCAGTTCCGAAACGATAGACAGCACTTGCCGGGGATTGACGGGGTACTTAAAGATGTGTTAGTTATATGTCACCACACTATGATCCGGGTAAATAGGAGACGGGTCCCTAGACTGGAAAGTACTTCAGCAGTAAGACACAGGCTTCAGTAAAGGTTGAGGGCACGAAAGCGGTAATATAGCTCGTGATGAAAGCGATGGGATAATCAAAGGAGATGGTTCGACAAAAGAAAAGTAAAAATGATTATGGCTGTGCGAGCAAGTGATAGCTAAGTGCAGGAATCGCGTTGCTGTATTATTCTTTTATTTCTGCTCCCTGGTGCACGGATCTGGTTATACACACGCACAGAGTCAAAGGCGCGCTCTCCAGGGAGGTATTCAAACTGTATCATTATAATTGAACATTAACCATGTTAGCCAGAAATATTCTCCGGTGCCAATCGGTCACTCTGTTTGCGATCTCGAGACAATTTTCAATGGTTAGGCGTGTAGTACCGAAAAAATCTGCCGTTGGCAGCGAGTCTGAGAATACTGAGATTAAGGAGACAAGCCCGCCGTCCTCAGCTACGAGCCACTCTGTTTCCCCTGACATCCCTAGCTTTGGATTAAGAGACTCTCCGATTCACAAAAAAGGTGAACACATCGACTGGTCGGACTCATTTCATGGTTTGGGCCAGGCTCCATTCTCTAAGGAAACAAACGAGATCCTTTTAGCTCCGATTGCAGAATCGGACATAGAAATTAAGCCTGATGGGCTCCTTTATTTACCGGAAATCAAGTATAGAAGAATATTGAACCGGGCTTTTGGACCCGGCGGCTGGGGCTTGGCGCCTCGGTCGGAGACGTTGACCACGGCGAAGCAAGTTAGCAGAGAATACGCATTGATCTGCAACGGTCGGTTGGTTTCGGTGGCGCGTGGCGAGCAGGACTATTTTGGGGGCGAGGAGAAGCTCACAACGGCTCTCGAAGGTTGCAAAAGTAATGCCTTGATGAGATGTTGCAAGGACTTGGGCATAGCCAGCGAATTGTGGGACCCGTCGTTCATTCGTACATTCAAGAAGAAAAACTGTGACGAATTCTTTGCAGAGCATGTGGTTACAAAGAAAAAGAAAAAGCTTTGGAAGTTGAAGCGCAATTCGTTTGACTACCCTTACAAGGCATGCTAACCGCCCAGGTTGTGCCTACATGTATATAGTGAGCCACCATTAGGACCATTTTAAAGGCAAGCTTCAATAATCAATACGTCCACGACAGATCATGAAATTAAGGATAATCCGAAATTCAGTCTTATATTCGAAGCACTCCAGATATGTTTGAACCAAATAGTGCAAGTTGATCATACGTCAAGCTTGTATTGTTTAGCCTACAAGACTTCTTTGACGTCTGGTACCTAACTAACGAGGTTCATCAGCTGATAAATTTTTAAATGGGTCTTAAGTTATTTTTAAATACTATCCAAGAGTTGAGCCACAAGTTCCCCGATATGTGGTAAGTTTTGTAGGGTAAGATAATTTCTAGAGATAGTGTTTTGTTGTAAGAGTCTGACTGTAATATTAACTGTATCAATAGTAGTATTAGCCAGTTGTATTAGTTAGTAGATAGACTAGATGTTATTAGTCAGTAGTAGTGGTATCAATAGTGTAAGTACCAGATTAACAACGGATATCTCCTCGATGAATAATTCCTCATAACACCTCTCTGAATGGAAAACCGTACGATGAGTGACCAGAAGTGAGACCAGAGTTGATACAGCGGTGACCTTTAACCATTAGTGGGAGCCATTGAGTATTAGAAAAGAAATGCTTGAATTTTCACATTAAAGCCATTAGACTATTTGAGTAGTACCAGACCCTCGCTAAGAAATCTTCAACGAATATGCAGCGACTTATTACTACATTCACAACAATCCAACATGAATCACGTTATGGACCTAAAATACAAAACCTAATTTACTAAATTTCATAGGTAATTTTATTTCAATTTTCTGGGAACAAATGTCGTAGAATTATAGATTGAGATTGAACATTTGGGTTGTGGGATTTTTAATGTTCTGCAATTTCCGAGCATCTAATCAAAATTAAAAGGAGTGGTAACTAACCTGACGATCGGAACTGAATGCATCATCTGATTTGCCAATCCGTCTGTATTCCGATTTGTGACTGTGTTGATTTCTGTGCTTTTTCTCGCGGATTTATGTAAACTACCCTCTTGTACCAACTCCTTTCTTATCTCCGCCTCCACTATCAAACAAAGAATACTTT
>NKZK01000726.1:0-14093 GCA_002370145.1 [Candida] ipomoeae
CAATACCATATATCGATTATTCTGGGATATCATACCGAGATCTATTGAGTTAGTGACCTCAGCTTCTCCAGGTTCTTCTAGTGATGTCCAAGCAACACTTTTAGTGTACATTGGCAATGCCAAGAGGTCAACCACATCAACATCAACATCAACATCAACATCATGGCTTCATTACTATAGTATACTACTACTCCCGCTAGTCTGTTACTATAGTGATAGATCTTTGACTACTTATGGTCTTTACAAAGACACTTGGTGTGATTCTTAAGAGTGGGAATCTTCATAATGAGTGCAGATTTTTCTTGAACAAGGCCACACCTTCAGACAGTAACAAGTCCAGGAGTTTTTCAGAGAAAGTAGTTTTGGGCTCTGAAACAGTCAATACTTGCTGCTCTATAGTATGATACTTAGGAACATACCGAGAAGGATCCTGCTGAGGTCTCCTCTGCTGGGTTTGACTAGTTGCACCAGCTTTGAAATTTGGAGTAGTAGCAGTAGGAAGACAAGGTGATACTTTAACAGGATCTCTAAATGTAGATTCCCTATTAGTATCCCTAGTAGACTCTCTAAAGTACCCTCTATCCATGGACGCTCTATTAGTGGGCTTAGTCCCAGCAGGAGTAATGGACTGTTTGATATTGGAGGGGATGAGAAAGTGGTAGGTACAAGAATTTGGTTTATATACACATGTGAGAAGAGGTACAGAACCCAGCAGCCTCGGCGATTTATGATCCAGGTGCTTTCGCTAAAGTAAAACTTCCAGTGTAGGGTCTAAATCTTCGGATATACTGTATCGTATACAAAAAATAAATGTTACTACATTTCTGGAAATAGAGTATCATTGTTTTTACATTTGAATTATTTATAAGTAATGTTTTTATTTCTGGTAATCATCTAGCTCACTTGGCTCACTTTTGTAGCTCACACAATTAGCAGGTGAGTTTTTTTAATCGTTTTTCGATTACTCCTTCTGTACTCATAATCTCTTTCTTAGATTCATCCGTTAAAAGGAAGTATCAAGAGCAACAACTTAAACCAAGCGAGCTTCTTCAATTAGGAGCCCTAAAGTCTACTTTGTGCGAACATCTGAGAATTGCTGAAACCAACCCTTTTTCACCTTGAGTTTGAGAGCTATTTTCCAGAAATGAGCAGCTTAGTGACGGAGCCACTTGAAATTCAAATCATGTCCGCATATGACTGTGAGTTTTTTTGCTACTTCTGCAAGAAAACATGTCAAATCCTTGTACTTGCTTGTCTACTTTTGGATTGCATTCAATGCAGTGTAAGGCTATGTCGAGATGGATGTGCCACTTTGGCTGCGAAATTGGTCAAGTCGCACTGAGAGTTGATTTGGGACACTCATGTAAACCCAAAATTCAGGAAATGCTAATTAATACAAATAATCAGTACCATCATTAATACAAATGAGTACATTATTGAAGCAAAAAAAAAAAATCAAAAAGATTGCAGCATCACAATTTCACACATGGTCTCTCACTGCATTACTCACTGTGGCCCTAAGTGGCTTGACTAACGTTGATCGGACGGGAAACAGTACTTTACACTTGGTATGGCCGCAACCGAAAGCAAAGTTTTTAGGGTCATTACTTTGAAGGATTGTACGAATTCATGTAATAAATCAAATTTTCTAGGATCTATTATAAATTAATGAAACAAAAGTACATAGCACACAATATATAATACCAGGCTGTTCTAGAAAAGACTAGGAACAGTTTCAATGCTTGTCAGTGTGCATGGGCCCCAGATTATGAGACAAATTGTGGAAACTACATAATTAGACTTCCAGATGCAAGCAAAGTTTAAAAGCATGAGTGAACTCATTATCTAGCGATGAATGTCCTAGTACCTGCTTCACTATGTGCCACAAAACGCAATATAGTGTAGAGTTCAGTATGTAGAACGGCGTATCAAGTAGTTTTGATGAATCCACAGATCTACGTACCACATCACAAGATTCTAACAAGATTTAAATCGTGACTTTACAGTATTTGAGGATCAAGTGGACTAAAATCGTTCATCTATCGAAATACTGAATTCCAAGTACTCACATACATTAGATCCACACGATTTCGCTTCTTCTTTGTGTCGCATACTAAGTCAATACATAGTTCACCAATACTCTTATATCCACTATGGGCAGGCTCTACCTATTGAGGTATATGAAGCCTCGCTGTATAACCCTGACTATGGCCATTGTAAGGCCTAGAACTCAGCCATATACTCGGCTAAATACCCAGCTATATACTCAGCCATATACTCAGCCATCATTGTACAGGTACCAGGAAGGCCTTCGGCGATCTAGAAAAATGTTTTGAACATGTGAGATGTCCTGAACCGTGTGGTCAGGGAGTTGTTACTTCCAGTACAGCAGAATTGGATAAAGAAACAAGGCTCATAAGGTTCCGAGGAATGCAGTCCAGATGGAGGCATAGACGGGGTTTATGACAATAGTGTTGTAAGGCTCCAGTGTTGTAAGGCTCCAGTTCACGAGGGGTTTTTGACTCTGATGTCGAAAGGAATCCAAGGTAATGCTATATATGAAGGGGTCCAATTTGTGTTTGGTCAGGTTCACGATTAGTATAAGAGAGTAGAACGTAGTAGAGCGCAGTAGAAGATATTCTATGGTAGAAATAAATCGTGTTAGTATAAGGTAGTATGAAATGGTATAAGGGAAGATATGGTAGAATATTGTGGAATATGTTGGTATGAGATAGTATCTATCTATATGGTAGCATAAGGTAATATATAATGATATTATAGGGGAAGATAAGGAAGATAATCTATGGTAGGATATGGTAGTGAAATAGTAGAAGATAGTTTATGGTAGTATATGGTCATTGGATGGGATGTCCTGTTCTAATTATGGCAATATAAGAGATATGAATGAGCACTACTGTACCAGAATTGTTTTCAACTTATGTTTTAGTATATATTGATATACAGGGATTTGTAAGTTGTACCTTACAAGAACAAAGTTCTACATGAGTTGTGAGGCTGGCGAAAACCCTTCCTCCGCCAGTAACTTACACATAGTACATCACTGGTCTGCCTACAACACGCTACGAAGTACCGTGACTCCGTACATGCTAGGTACTCGTTGACAATTGTTGACACCCTTGAGGAAGAACAAGGTAGCCGTTCCAGTCTACGCGAGTGTTTATGGCAACGAGCAACACAACGACCACTCTTGAGTTTTCCGCAGACACCCTTTCTCTCGAAAACACTGAGGACAAGCAGGGGTGGAGAAAAGTGCGGGGATAAGTCAGAATGAGGAATCAGTCAAAATGTAGAGCGCACGTCAAAAGTGGAGGATACGTCAAAAGTGGAGGATACGTCAAAAGTGGAGGAGACCTAAGAAGCAGGAGTCCTGCAAAGAAAAACAAAAAGAGAATATAAGAATGCAAGAGTAGCAAAGAACACAGGAATAGAAGAATAAAAAAGTACACAAGAATGGAAAAGAAGAATGGAAAAGAATGGAGGGAAGAAGAATGGTAGAGAATGGAGCGAAGAATGGAAGGAAGAATAGAAGAAAATTCTAAGGATCAGAATGAGAGGGAGCGCGAGAATGGAAGGAATAAAAGAAGCAGAAGAAGAGGTACTAATTGGGAAGGAGGTGAAGGCTCAGATTCCTCCTTTTGAGGAAACATTGGCGAATGAACATAGTAAACAGAGTACCTGACGTGAAAACTAGAATCTAACAATGGTCATGTGGTAAGCATATGGAGTGGTATTGTGGTTGGGCTTGGAACTGAGACCCTAGTCTTGAACCTAAAGGCCAAAATGTCTTCAAAGTACAGCCACAAGGGATCTCATCCAAACAATTCTTCCTTGAGTGTTGTGCTATTTCAGCTAAGATTTGGTAGCGGTAATGGTAGTAGTAATTAGAATTACGATAAGAATTGGAATTAGGATAAGAATAAGAATTAAAATTTAAATGACAAGTAGAAACAGAAGTAGTAGAGATATTAGTATAGTGTATTAGAGAGTGAGTAATAGAAAAAATAGAAGTGGTACAAGTAGTAGTAGAGTAGATTTACTTGTATTTAGTGAGTAACAGTAGTAGTAGTAGTAGTAGTAGTAGTAGTAGTAGTTAGCTTTTCTGTGGCTATCCACTATGATCCTTATCCAAAATAGATCCTGAACGAGGCCCAGATTTGCCGGACTTTGACTATTATAGGGTAGAGATATCTTTACATGTTTGTATCTTTAATATTTTTATTACTAAGCTATTTTTTTTCTATGAGAGCGAGTTTTGTGGCGAGATTTATTGCCAGTGTTGTTGGCTTTCAGGGCTCATCATTTTCAGAATCTCCTGGGTGCAAGTATACTGGAAGTATTCTTAATTAGACCTTCCTGACTTTTTGCGAACCAAAGTGTCGGGGAGCTTGTAAACATCCATGAAATGTTAGTCCCCGTGGTCCTCGTGTCTGTTTTGGAGTGGTCAGTAAGAAGTTTTCCTTCTGTCTCTTTTTCGTTCTCTTTTTTTGCTTCTTTGTTTCCTCTTTCTCCATATCGTCTTTTACTTCGTTCTTTTGGGAGGAGTTTCCTGGATCTAGGTAAGCTATGAGAAGCGAGATTGTGATCCCGATTCCAGTAATTCCAGGAAGAATAAGTAAGAGGAGGAATAGAAAGAGGAGATGCATTTTAGGTCTTTTAGATCTGTTTTTTTTTGTTTTTTTTTAAGTCTTTTTGATCTGTGTTTTTTTTTGTTTTGTTTCTGTTTTTTGTGGAGAAGTGGTGGTAGGGAATGAGAAGCTGGGGGAGAGCCGGGGTTTATATAGTTCGCAGTTTGGCACAGAATGGCTGCGAAATCTGGTATGCTCACTTTCTGGTATGCTCACTCTCTAATACGCTCCCGATCTACGATTTCAGTCTGCACATATTTTTTTCAGATTTTCAGATTTGTGTGTGATGCCACCATCACCTTAATCCTAGATTTCTAATCTTAATTGACTTCCCGAGCGGAAATACGAATTAGCTCTGAGACTGTAATACCGGTGCACATAGTGTCCAGTGTCCAGTGTTCAGTGTACATGGTGTAGTGTACCAGAATGTACGGCACTATACCAGAATTTACTATACATAATTGATTTGTGTATGTACGTTTTTGGTCTGCAAATTTTTTTTGTGATCTATCAGTGGGAGTTTGTTTTTTGAGGAATCGTACATGAGAGTTTTTTGGTATGCTGCTGTATGCAGGACACCCAATATCTGAAGAGATTTTTTCAACATGTGTTTTAGTATATATTAATATACAGGGATATGTAAGTTGTACCTTACAAGACCAAGGTACGTAAACGTGGCGCGTAGGCAGGTGAAGGATTTTCACCTGCCGGGGACCTGCACACAGTGCATCACTGGCCTATATGCAACACATCTACGAAGTACCGTGACTCCGTACACGCTAGGTACTCGTTGACAGATTTACCCTCCAATATATCCACAAATCCTCCTCCATGAAGCCACGGTTCCAGTCATTATGACCAGTCTCGAGCATTTCCAGTATCCCCAAGTCGAAGTCACAGTGGCTGATTTAGGGACCTGGTCTGGACAATGACTGTTGGATTACCTGGATTTTGGAGGAGGAGACTCAGATTTTGGAGGAGATTCGACATAAGTTGGGCTCGTTCTCTTCTGGAGTCAAAGATCCGGCTGTAGTTCCAACTTTAGATCGTTGCCACCCACTTTGAGCTGCATTCCCAAAAACCCGACTCTTTGATTATAGTGCCGGTGGACGTAAACGGGGCTACCACCCCGTCATTTTTCAAATAACATGGCAGTGTTCGGTTTAAATCCGAGCCCATTGTCCCATGCACTTATAGTTAATCATCACATGAAAATGTCCTAGTCCACAGTCCACAGTCCACAGTCCACCCACACCCACAGTCCATCCCAAGCAAATCCAGAAAAGAGGAGAGGATGAAAGTATGAGAGGATGAGAGGAGGAGAACAATTTTATCCATCAACTGCAATTCCGAAGATTTCAAATTGAAGCTTTTTCCTCTTCACTCCGTTACTGAGGTAATTTTTGTTGGTTTCTTTCCTCCGCTTATTGATAGGCTTAAGTTCAGAGAAGTCTTAGGGCAATGAGGAAAACAAGTCGTTATTACCTGCACACAGCGTGATCATGTTAGCCTGCTGGCTGGAATGATGAGATTTATTCCGGCGCAGCTCGCGGTGCCGTCTTTTCCGATCGTTGGGCCGGTTGGGGTGCCCGTATCCATGTAAGCTGGGCTTTTTGCTGACTTGTTCAAATGAATCCAGTCGAAATCCCCATCACAGCTCAACCCCATGTCGTCTAAGGCCGACACCAACAACATGCGGTATTCTTCGTAAGAAGGTTTGGCTTCAAAGGGCAACTACCGCACCGAGTCCAAGTACTCACCAAACTGCTTGGCTTTATTTGAGGTATAAGCCGGCACCAAAGAAGGAGGCCGAAGAAAGACTCTCACTTCCCTATACTTAATGCTGGTTCAAGTGCAACGTGCGTTCAAAATTAATGATTCACGTCTGTAACTCATGAAACTTATTGTAATTCGCGTTCTTCATCGATACGAGAACCAAGACATCCGTTTTTGAAAGCTTTAGAGAAAACATGGTTGAATAAATGTCAACATATGGAGTCAAGGTACTTCGTAGCGTGTTGTAGGCAGGCCAGTCATGTACTATGTGCAGGTACCTGGCGAATGAAGACCTTCACTTGCCTTACACCTGATGTAGAACTTCGGTCTTGTAAGGTACAACTCACATATCCCTGTATATTAATAAATATACTAAAGCATATGTTGAAAGTCACTACCTCCAGAGATCCATCCATTAACCTAGGTGTCAATCGTTCACCCAATAATATTTGACCGAGTGATCATTTACCCAATAATAATTCACCCAGTAATAATTCACCTAATAATAATTCACCCAATAATAAGTCACCCAGTTATTCACCTATTATCCAGATCAGAATTTCGATATCAGATCAAGGATATCGTTAGTATGGACTGTTGCCTAGTTCGTAGCACTCAAATCTAAAAGTACTTTGGCGGGTTCAAGCACTTTTGCTAACCAAGTACTTTTTTCTTTGCCGAAGCATGTAGGAGTAGAGAAAAAAAAAGCCCGGGATGTACAAGAACATGCCTGCACTGAGAAACACCTTGTAGCCGCCGGAGACGCTCCCAAGCGTCTTGTACACCACTATAGGCTCACTGAACAACCCCAAAGGATACATGAGCAAGAAGGTCAGGTAACGGAGCCAAAGGAACCAGGAAGGCACGCGGCCAAATTGCTTGGCGGCATAGAAGCCGTAGCAGACGATTTCCATGGATGCCCAGGCCAAAATAAGGACCGAATACGCCACAGTGTAGTTTCCGGGGGAGTCCGGCACATAGTACGAGATTCCCATCGTGATGACCAACCGGGCAAAAAACTGGAGGAGAAGCGACGAAAGGGGCGAAGGAACAAGGCCGGAAACGGCATGGAAAAGCTCAAAAATGGCGTTCAACGTTTGAACCTGCACTAGGAGTTTGTGGGGCCAGGGCTCAGAATGGCCCATGGAGTAAACGCCATTTCCGGAGATTCTGGCCCAAACGTCTTCAGCAAGAATAACAGCCCATGCTGCACACGAGACGGAGTTGTATAGTTTGAGATAAGCCATGGTAGGTTGTGTTGTGTTGTAGTTATGTTGTAGTGAAGTAGTGTGGGGCCCAATTCAGTACACGTCCAGAGCAGTACACCGGAGTTTCAGACTAGTATACAGGAGTTCCAGAGTATTATACAGGAGTTTCAGACTATTATACAAGAATTCCCAAATTTCTTAAAAAGTGTCTTTTTTTATTGTGTTTTCAACGAATCTTCCCAATTGCTTTTTCTCTCTTTGTTGCTTTGGCCAGGAAATGTGGTGCCTTTTGTATTCGCACCTCGCTGTTCCTGCTTGCAAGGTGGCTGCAAATAAACAGGGCGGGGAAAAATCCAAAGTATATATAAAGACGGGTTCCCGCGGTTTTTTTTATGTCATTAAAATGCTAGTCTAGTAAAGTTCATCGCAAGAGGAGGTATCTAGCGCCGACTTGGACACATCATCAAACTAATTGGAGATCAAGCTAACAGGAGTTCAAACTAACTGGAGATCAACTAACTGGAGATCAATTTAACTGGAGATATACGAGCTTCTCTGTGGTGAGTTCCGTATGGGCGAAATGTCCGAGTCCCGTTTTGCTGTCTTCATGAAGTACCTACAAGTGCCAGAGTCACATGAGCTCTACCAATACCTTTCGTAAGAAGGATTACAACTTGGGGAGCACGTGCTATGGAAATTCGTATCGCTGCCAAACCCTGACCCCTTCAATACCCTCATGGTTTTAAAGCAGTTGTTTGTTTGCAGGTAGTTGTTAAACTTGGATACTTTCTAGGGCTTGCTCATGCAAATCAACTGGGGCTCGCACATCCAAATCAGCCAGATGCTTACAACCAATTCACACCACGCCCTCAGTTTGGCCGTGGAAGAGGCCTTTGAAAAGGCTCTCTGTGGATTATATCCCAGCACCAAATTATTCTCGTTGGTGATTAAGACATTGGGTGAATCGGAGACCATGAGTGAAACCACATTAGACTTCAACTTGGCCAGTCTCCACAAACTCGTGTCGAGCAAGAGTCTTGTGCTTACGATCGACCAGGCGTTTATGCAGTCGATCAAAGATGTGTTGTATAAATCATTAGACATTCCAGAGTGGAGGTTCGGAAGGGTGCCATTGAGACCTATAGAAAGTTGCTCCGTACAGTACTATGTTAGAAGTATTATGTGAACCGTATAGACACTACACCGAGCACTGAGCACTGTAGGTCTACACTTTTAGGGCTACTGACTCTTGGTGACTAGAATGAAAGTAGACAGGAGAATAAAATGTAGTAGTATTGAAAATTGGAAATTAGAGGTTAGAAAGTGTAAATTAGAGGTTAGAAAGTGGAAAATGGAAATTAGTATTAGAGTCTTTTGGTTATACGTAGTGTGTCTCTTGGTGGGAGTCAAGGTTCCCGAGACCTTGTGTCAACATACGGAGTCAAGTTACTTCGTATGTGTTGTATACAGACCATTGATGTGCTATGTGCAGGTTACTGGCGGGTGAAGGGTTTTCACCCGCCTCACACCTCATGTAGAACTTTGGTCTTGTAAGGTATAACTTACATATCCCTGTATATCAAAACATATACTAAAACATAGGTTGAAAATTTATGTTTTTTATGTGATTTTCAATTTTAGTGCTTAAATCTATTTAATTTTTTTTTAACCGACAGCAACATTATTTTAGGATCTAAAAATATCCTGAATATAATTTAATCCTGATAAAAATAATCATAGCTTAATTAAAAGATAATAATGAAAGTAAATAGTTACTTACGATGATAGAGTGGAGTAGGAAATTTCAGGGCAGCAGGCGATACGGAATACCATAGTCTGATGAGGAAGCAGCGGTGTAATGGAGTACTGGGAATTATTTCTCCAAGTATACTCAGCTAGATGCACTTAGTCTAGATGTACTCAGTCTATTGTTTACCAGAAGGAACTGATGTGTACTTGTCATGGTGTAGTAGCTAATCAGTAAGCCAAATAAACCATATCGTATCGTATAGAGTATATAAGGGAATATGGTATAGTACAGTACAGTATAGTATAGTACAGAACCAAGCCACTCAAGATTTCTCCTTCCATACTATTGTATTACTCTCTACTCTACTGCTCTCTACTGTACCCGTCTACTCTACTACCTGATACTATACTACTACTAGCTAATAGTCCATAAACTGTGAATAGTTTGTAGTCAACGTATCTCAAAACTGTTGAGAGTTACCATAAATTCTCGCATAGACTGGAACGCTTATCTTGTTTCTTCTTAAGAGTGTCAACAATTCTGGTACAGTAATGCTCATTCTATCTCTTGTATTCTTAACTTATTCTTAACTTATTCTTAACTTATTCTTAACTTGTTCTTAACTTGTTCTTAACGTTCGACTTATATAGCCTAGAAAATCTGTCTTGTGGTCTATCTCGATCCCTCTTTATATACTTTGGATTTTTTGGATTCCGTGCTCATGTACTGGACTTGTTAATCCCTTGTCTAAAGTCAAACCTGATGACTCCTGACGCCACCACCCGCTTTATACTATCCGTCTGCACATATACATTCCTCGGAACCTCGTGAAACATGTCCCTTTATCCAATTCCGCTGTACTGTAACTAACACCTTCTCTGCACACACGGGTCAGGACATCTCACATGTTCAACATAGACTATGCCGGTGGTACGTCATGATAAAGTGGTATGAATATCACAAAAATCAATATTTTTCACTGCCTAATCGGTCTAGAGTAAAAGGGATTGATAAAATTATTTAATCGGTTCCAATGTTCAATTGTAGTCTTGTTTCCTTTGCCGGACCTGCATAAAGGCAATGAGGCGGCAAATAACCGAAATTGCAATAATCTAGTACGAAGAGTAGATTCAGAATCTATTACACCTGATCTAATTCCCAAATTCAATACTATACTAAATACAGAACCCTCAGGACAGTGATACCAAGCTCATACTTACTACCTCCAATTTTTTATAACACGCAGTTGCCTGCATACAGAGTACTTTTTCGGCATATAACTCAATAATCGTGAATATAACTTCGTCCATCTGAATATACCCAGTCACCTTACATGATTGGCTGCAACCGCCCCATGTAACGCCAGGAACACTTGGGTGACGGATGATTTCATGTATTATTCGTAGTATTCGTAATTAAAATAATGGTTACTGGACTAAAAATAGAAAAAAATGACCACTATTCATGACCACCCCACAATTCTTGGCTATCCTGGCTAATACACAGGACACCAGCTTAAACTTCCTCCCAAAGTACGTATTATTCCTCCTACCATGCAGGTATATACATGCCTTACCTTCAGATCTATTGTCCTGATTCTACTATTGTCTGATTCTACTATTGTGCTGATTGTTTTCACATGCCCAAATTCTGTTACTGTCTTCTTTTTTCCTCTCTTGCCCCGATTGTTCTCTTACCCAAATTTTTCTTATCCAATTTTTCTCATCTTAAATTTGGCTAATCGCCGACTCCACCCTTTTAGGTCATATAAATAGAAAGACCCCCCTAACCCCTGAAACCATTATGAACCTCTTACACTTATTGGTGGCCTCTTTTCTCTCCACCACAGTATGTGCTAATCCTGAAATGCCTTTGGGCTTTTTTGTCATGGATCGTGAAGAATTAAGACCACTTGAGGTCGTGTATGAAGAAGAGGAAATTTTCCTCCCAATTTTTGCGTATAATTTTACCGAAGAAGAAAAGCGCCCACCCACCTTATTCAATTTACATGGCAGAACAGCAGTCGCCAAGGGAAAGCGTCAGCGTTGGAATGTTTTTTTTTTGCAGACTATTTGAGTGTGCAAGGTTGGGATATGCGGACGGAATTGGAATGGAATAGGAATATGAAGATTATGAACGAACAATTCTACTCTTGTGGGAGGAATAATTCCTTTCGATTCATCACGCAAGGGCATAAATACTTCTCATCATGCTACGAAGTGGACATATACCTTTTGCCATATGATGACGAGAGTGAAAAGGCAATCAGTCCGGTACCTCCACGTTTACCTATGGCGTTTTTCGTTAAATTCAAGAATGACTTGGAGCCACTCTCCTCCATTTCTCTAGAAAATGATCACCACAATCTCACCTTATTCACTCACAAACATCCTTCAGTTCCTCCGGTCAAGGTCTGGTACGTGGATCATGCCGCGCATATTTTTAATGGCAGCCGCTATATGGAATATGTGGGGTTCTTTAAGGGACATTTCATGAGCGGGCCTGAACTTAATCGCACTACTCTCTATTTGAGTAGTGAGTGGAAGGTCCGACATGGTCCATTCTACTCATGTGCCTTGAATTCAAAGATCCCCAACTCCGTAAGAGCAATTTCCAACGATGTGCCAGACAATCTGGCTTCCTCTTGTGTTAAGGTGGATATCTTCCTCTTACCGTACCGAAGAATCAAAGGAGGGAAACCAACGGGAACTCCTACTCTGATTGAATATTTGTATAAGGAAGATTACGTTAGGGCCAATCGGAGAGATCCAAACTATACCTTCGAACGCCCCGGGGAGTTGCCCCCGGAAAAATTCTATAAGGAAAAACACCCACACAATGTCTACGATAGACATCGTACAATTGATCGTTTTTTGGAGAAATTGGATAAAGTGGATGACTATTTGTGACTATTGGTGACTATGATGATCATGATGATCATGATGACTATATGGACTATGACTACTGAATTAGTCGGTGGTCAAAGGTTTATGTTCGAAAGTAGTGTCGCTTTCTCGGTACAATCTGTCTCTTTCCAGTAATTCTACTTACCCCAACGTGTGGTTTTTTTTTTTTATTCACTTTAGTTGTAGCTTTTGTTTATGAAATTCATTTATTTATATTTGTCAACAGACGGAGTCAAGGTACTTCGTGTTGGAACATGAGGAATCAGTACATCTCTGATGTACTGCATGTTCCATGTGACTGCATGTAAGCAGGACGGATGAAACAGTGAATGGTTCATAGTATGCAGGAATAGTCTAATGGTGGTCGACGCCCCGCAGAAAAGGGGGTGGACGGCAACGGACAAGGACTAAGCGAACAAGAGAGGAAGTTACCCTTATGAATCATAGAGCCAGGTCAGTCTGAGAACAGGGTGTTCAAGAGATTCTTAGTATAGTATAGATACAGATAAGAATAGAAATGACTGAGATGAATACTTAAGTTCCACAACTATAGGATGTCATTGGAAACCAATGACATAACAGCTCCAGTTCATGAACCTAAGAATGGTAAAGCACAACACTTCGTATGCGTGTTGTATGCAGACCAGTAATGTACTATGTGCAAGTTACTGGCAGGTGAAAACCCTTCACTTGCCTTACACCTCATGTAGAACTTCGGTCTTGTAAGGTACAACTTATATATCCCTGTATATCAATACATATACTAAAACATAGGTTGAAACATATTCTCTCTGAGTCCAATAGCTCCAGCTCTACTTCTTACTTCTACAATTACTTCTTTTTCTTTTTTTTCTTTTAATTTCTAAGCAACTATTAGCAACTATTAGCGACATTTTTTTTCTGGTTCATTTTCGGGGGCTCTTGTCATAGTCATGGCCATTTGCTTCTATAGCAGAATCTAGTGGAATATTGGTAAAGGCAGTTGCTTGCTTTTGATCAATGAGTGACTTAATTGTACCTTTCACAATCCCGTCCCGCTCGCCAAGGTTCATTACACGATGTCACAATCCCACTTCTAAGGGTTCATTACATCTTCACAATCCAGAGGCTTGCATGGGGTTCATTACTGGATACTTTCAGTCCTTCACTAATCGCAAGTAAGCATTTGCCTTTGCTCAATATTTCACTGTCATCTGCTATATCAGTTAGTAGTCATTAGTATTCGATCACCTCCTCCATCGTCCCAGTCTTTTCTTTATTCTCTTTTTTATTTTTTTTTGTTTTTCTTTTTGTTTTTCTTTAACAATGAAGATAGTCAGTCTTCATCGCATTCATTATAGTCAGTCAGTCAGTTGTCATTGTCAGTTGTCATTGTCAGTAGTCATTAAGATGGCCGTCTCATTGTCTTCGCACTCCGTGAGACTCGTAAATGTGAGTCACGAAGCGCAGTGTCACTTGAGTATAGGTGAGTTGCAACAGTTCGCGCACACGGCTCACTGCTTTGTAGAGCGCAGTGAGACGGTCCATTTTTTGCAGCAATACCTCATGGGCCCGCAAATGGAGACACTCGTCTAAGAACCCTTTTTGGGTTTCAAGACCAGCACAACCAATCATATTCTGCAACTCCTTAGGATTTNTTTTTGGGTTTCAAGACCAGCACAACCAATCATATTCTGCAACTCCTTAGGATTTAGTGGCCCGGAGTCCAGTGCTTGCATCCATACTTTATGGAACTGGTCCATGTACTTCTGCTTAATCGCACAGGCATCAGTATGGCCTTGGATCACATTTTTAAGACTCACAGAGA